>PVJN01031645.1:0-24709 GCA_004026805.1 Lasiurus borealis | reverse complement strand
CTTGGTGACAAATAATACCAGTACCACTTAGTCTCCCAAGCTCGATATTGCACCCAATTTGTTTGTCCTTTTCTTCCTAGTTACCCAACAGCCAAACAACTGTTGAGAGTCACTAATTGCATTTCAGATTTGTCTCTGTGCATCTCCTTCCCTGCAGGCCCGTTCACTCTCAACTTCCCTCCTCTGCAGGCCTGGTCACCCCTAACTGCCCTCCCCTGCAGGCCTGGTCACCCCTAACTGCCCTCCCCTGCAGGCTTGATCACCCCCAACTGCCCACATCACCCCTAGGCCAGAACCTCCTCTGCTCTCCACACAATATCCTTGTTTCCATCTTATCTGCCACTTATGCTGGTCAAGGTCAGAGGCCAGAGGTAGATGGGGTTTGTTTTTGTTGCCCAGAGGAGTACTGACTTGTGTTATATTATTAGAAGATAGTGAAAGGAAGGAAGGAAGGAAGGGAAAAGGAAATAATATCAAAGACTATATGATGGAGGTCTTATGTGCTCCACAAAGTCTGAAATATTTGGGATCTAGGTTTCTCAAACAAGAGCTAGAGAAAGCCTGCCGACCCCTGCAGGTCTATGCTCCATCCTCCTATAGTTACCTTCCACATAAACCCTCTGTCGGTTCCTCTGTCTGTAGAGGGTAAACACCAAGCTCCTAAACCTGGCATGCAATTCCCTTCGGAATTCGTCTGCAAACCTCCTTTCTAGGCTTGACTTGCAGCCCCGCCCACTCCACTCCAGCCTTAAGAAGACTCCTCACCATTACCAGGTCATTCCCCCTCCTTCCATTGCCCCTCTGCCTGGACTGCCTTTCATCCCTTCTTCACCGCAGTCTCTGCTTATCATGCCTTGGAGTCCCTATCTCTTTCGGAATAACTGCAACTGTGCTAACAAGACCCAAAATATCTTTCCACTCGCATGTTCTATTGCTCCCTTTCCCTCTAGCCTAATCAAATACAGGCAATGCCATTTCACACCTCAACTTTTCCTGCATTTGGTAAAATCCCTTCTCTTGAAATGTTCTTCTTTTGAGTTTCTATGCATCCATATGGACTTGCCCATCCACGTGCTATCTTGGATCCTCCCATCTCTAAGTCATCTCTCTCTTCAGATTCTTTGGACACATCTTCTAAACCTCTCTGAAGACACTTAGCATTCTTATTATACTTCCACTCGGGAGTATAATTACTTATGGAAATGTTTTATTAGCTCCACAGATTTTTAAGATCTATAAGGTCTGGTTATTTCACCTGACACCTCTCTATGATTGTGCCTCGCCACAGCACCTCCCTGAAAGTCTTTGGTACAGAAAAACCTGACAGACAAACCTGTGAAACAAATGCCACTAAATGAAAAGTCCAATTGGGCTGTCTTCATCTAGTCACAGAGACTTTGTACAAGACGACACCAATGACAATGAACACACAGTAACTGCTGTTTGAATTATTTTTAAAAACCAGCCATGATATCACTCCATCTGCTTGTGTAATAAGATACAACCTGTTCATGGCTGACATGTAACTAACAAAGGCTCTGAAGCAAAATGCAATACTTGACTTTCATAGTGTCCATTTTGAAAGTTTCATGGTTTGGCACAAAGACCATGAGTTTCCTTAAGTGATGCATTGGAAGGCCAACCACTATTTGTCATGGAGGTACATGGGCTCACACAGTGACGGTGACATTTTCCACAGAATGTGTCATAAAAAAAAAAAAATAGAATAGGCATTTACAATTTTCCATGGGCTCCAAAAAGTCAGTTCTTTAATTTTCACACTTATATTAAAAAGCACATACTGGCGTTAAAATATTATGTCCTATCACTATAAATACACTCATGGGACAGATTTAACGATAAGAAGGACAATAATGATAATTAGTTAGAGGTACAATATTTAATTATCTCCCAAACATCCAGCAACATGCGAACAAAATGACACCTTTACCTGTAATCAATACAGAGTCTGGAATAAAATACTTCTATTTTTATATCCATATGACAGGACACAAATTATTAACATGGCACTCTTCAGAGACAGCCCTCTCCCTCTTCTCACCGATGAGAATGCTGTCACTATTGGTCCATTTTTCCCTTCTCCACCCGAACCCTCAACCTCATCTTGTCTTTGCCTGTTCCTGGAATCAGAGACTGGACAGAAAGGAGGGACGTTGAGACATTTTTTGCTAGAAGGGTTGACTTGAGTAGATCCGCAGACTAACCAGTTGAGAAAGAAGGAGTTCATGGAAGAGAGAGTCAAGGCTGTGTGGGCCACTGAGAAGGAACTGTGCTTGGTGTTAGATGGTGCTTTGGAGACCGTGATAAGTAGAGGGAGGCGAGAGAAAGAAATCTGAGACATATGTTTGGGTGGAGACATGCCTTGGATTCTTTCTCATATCCTTCCAGGGGAAAAAAAAAAAAAAAAAACACAGCTAAAGAACAGAGTTCCTATGTATTTGTGTATTTATTTATTCATTCATGGCTGTGACTTTAAACTGTATTTTGTGAAGCGTGACATGGCTTTGGAGTTGAACCCCAAGTCACATGATTTCATTAGGGTTACACACTACTATTTCTATTTACATGTTGTACACTGGTCTTCCAATTTTTTTTAATATATTTTATTGAATTTTTACAGAGAGGAAAGGAGAGGGATAGAGAATTAGAAACATCGATGAGAGAGAGACATCAATCAGCCACCTCCTGCACGCCCCCCACTGGGGATGTGCCTGCAACCAGGATATATGCCCTTGACCGGAATCGAACCTGGGACCCCTCAGTCCGCAGGCCGACGCTCTATCCACTGAGCCAAACCGCTTTTGGCCCAATATTTCCATATTATGCTATTAAATACTCCCACCTTGCCAGCTAAAACATAAGGCTTCAAAGCCGCCGATTTCCAGGTTTCTCTAGGATTTGATCTCACGTTGCTTGTCTGCGTTCCTTTTCTTCGCTCGCAAGGGGTACTCGGGTGAACACTGAGAAGCTCTGGCCTAACCCGGGGGCAACACTGAGATGTCACGGATGCACGTAAGAAAACACTGTTTGACATTCAGAAAACCAGCCGCACCGGAGGCATGAACGGTTACCTTCCATGTGTTGCTTATGAGTAAACATTTACATTTTGCTCCAGTTCTCAGGCAGTAATATTTCACAGGCAAACCAGCGTGGATACGAAGCAGGAGGAAAAGCAGACGTATGCTTTAAATTCACATTTTGTTTCTCATGCATGCCCGCCGCTTTAAAAACTCTCCTGCCTTTATTGCTGCCCAGGAGCCAGTCCCAAGGACCTCTCTCGTTGAACAGTGCCCGCATCCCCAGCCACAAAGAAAGCTCTCCATCCTCCCTTCCTGCCCCTGGAGCTTCCCCTCCCACAGGGACGCTGCTCTCTGTGTAGAGAGGAGGTGCTCATCTCATTGAAAACAAGTGAGAAGGGAGTACTGCTCAGGGCAGAAGACTTTCTGGGGAGCCCCCAAAGGAGATTTTGAAAGAGCCCCAGGGACATAAAAGTATTTGAAAAGCTGTCTGAAATGTCCTGGAGGAGGATTTGGACACAGAGCAAAAAGGATACAGTGTGAGGGGAGTTTCAGCGACGGGACGACTGCAATCTGGAAGTATGTTCTTACCAGAAAACAACTGAATTACAGTGGTACCTCGAGATACGAGTTTAATTCGTTCCGTAACCTTGAGGCGTGGGAAACTATGAGATGCTCGAGTCTCGGTAATCTGGTGGCTCGTGTGCAGCGGGCCGATCCGCGCGATTACTCCTATCTCAAGTGTTTCTCATATTTCAAAGCAAAAATAGCTCCCCGGATGGCTCATATCTCAAAAATCTCGTATGTTAGGGCACTCATATCTCGAGGTACCACTGTATTGATTTCCAAACACAGCATACTGATGACCAAAGGATGGGAGGGTATGAAACATGTTTGCATTCCTTCCAATAACTCAGAAGACAGAGAAGACAAACGTTCACGTTGTTCATGAAGAACAAGCAGCCGGTAGCTAGTTTCGGCAATGGGATATGAACAAGTAGCTAGCCTGGCGCTTTGATTTGGGGCCTCCCGGTTTAGTTTCCCAGGTTCTTGCTCCCCAGCAGCACGCTGGTCAGTGAGGACCACTGTGAAGCAGCAGTGATGCTGGAATGGGGGCTGATCATCCCGGCCTAGGGATCCCGGCAGCAGCCAGGTGTGGGTTCCAGCGGGCAGCCCCTGGGTAAGACACCGGCCTAGACACCAGGGTGAGGGAGGGGCGAGCTCTTGGGCCCTGGCCCGCTGCAGCACCCAAAAAAGATGGGCCCAGCAGGCAGAAGCTGAGGAGATGAACTCTGGGTCTGAGGGGCAGAGGATCCTGGATTCTGAGCCAGTCTTCCTCCCTGGCTCTGTGACTGTCTTGTTCCCCGTGACTTTCAGCTTCAGCAAAAAGAGAGCCGCTGTATGGAGCCCATGAGGGGCAGGAGACAGGACACCGGGCATAGTAGGTGGACGGGGAACCAACGGACACGATTCCATTTCAGAACGAAGCCAGGAGCACACAAAACAAGACACCTCCGGAAGGATGGGAATTCTGTCTTTGCTAAGGCCTTTGACTCAGACACCTCTCTGCTCACTGCCTTTGACTCGCTGCGCTCCGTGGGAGGAGGCCCAGGCTGAGCAGCCCCATGTGGAGGATAAAATGACGCCCCCACTGCCATTAGTCAGTCCGCTGGGAGGTGTCAGAGGAGGGAGGAACACAGTGGGTCTGAATGCCCACCCAGATGACACCCCATCTTTGGGCCTCACTTTCCCCATTCGCACAGTGAAGGGTATCCAGCTTTGATACTCTGTGGTGCCGTGAACAGCATGCGCTCCTGTGTCGGTGGTGTGGCAAGTACACGAGGAGGTCGGTAGGCAGCCAGAGCCTGGAGTGAGAGCAGGAGGCCGGAAACCGATCCTTGTCTCGCTGATTAGAAAGGTGTGGACAAGGAACCGGGAGGGCTGGTCAACCTTGAAGCTCTGAAAGGTCAGAGCCAGCCACTCCCTCTCTAATTGAGACAATGGTAGCTGAAGCAACTTCCCACCAAATAATCATGTAGATCCTTACTGATAAGAGAATCTGCCTGTGACTGGAATTGCCTGCCTCAGGGCAATGGGTGTATCCCAAACCTGAATAAAAGGGATGGCAAGGCCAAAGCAAAGCCTAGTCCTCTCTTGGGCTTCCACCTGGCCCCCCATTTCCCAAATGAATGCTTTTCTAGTCTCTTTTCATTTGTGTGCAGTCTTCTCCAGAATCTGAACCCTGAACTGGAACCCTGAACCACACAGGACGGGAAAGGGGTTCCCACAGCATCCCAGTATGATACACGGTCAGCAGTGGGCATCACTTCAGGAATGTGGAAGAGAAGCCATGCACATGCTTGGCTTCTTGAAGAACACACACATATATGTGCAGTCTTGTCCCTTCAGGCATATGACTATGCATATACACATATGGTCTCATACCTTGAGGCGGGAGATATAAAAGTGACTATGGTGACATCAATAACAATGAAAAACAAGGGAATTAACTCCAAATAGATTCTTTCTTTCATCCCAGGGGGTAATCTCTAACTTCATAAGCCAGTAATAAAAAATTTCTTTGAATAATTGTTTTCCCAGGATACTCCATAGTACTGGCAGACAGGTGATGTTGAAGGATAGCATCGGATTTTGCTTCCATTTTTTGTGGTCAGGAAGGATGTTTTTCGGTCTGAAAAGTGCCAGGACGAGCCTTGCTACGAGGGAAGGGAAGGCGGGAAGATAAGGAAGCACCAGGGACATAAAAGCTCTGGGTGCTGAGGGCTTGGCCCCAGCTCCCCTATTTATAGGCTTGTCTCAAGGAGCGTGAGGTGCCTGGGGCAGACACTCGGAAGTTCTGATTCCCAAAAATGAGGAGGGAATTCCATAAACGACAGAGAAGTGAGTTTGACACCATGGGGGCTAAATGCAACAAAGCAGAGGCCATCACGAGCCAGCCCTGGGCCCACCAGGCAGAAGCTGGGCAGATAAACCCCTTTTTCTTTCTTGTTCCAGGTCTCTAGACAGATTGGGCAAGTGCCAGAGACTCAGTACAGTGGTACCTCCCTCGAGATACGTGTGCCCTAACATACGAGATTTTTGAGATACGAGCTGTCGAGCGAGCGATTTTTGCTTTGAAATACGAGCAACATTTGAGATAGGAGTAATCTCGCGGATCGGCTGGCTGCACACGACCCACCAGTTTACCGTGACTCGAGCGTCTCATAGTTTCCCACGCCTCCAGGTTACGGAACGAATTAAACTCGTATCTCGAGGTACCACTGTACATCTGGATCCTCCTCCAGGCCCTTACATTCCTGTGGACCAGAGAGAAACACGGGCCTCGGGTGTTAGGTCCACTGCCGGGACCTGTTCCTTGTTGAATGATCACACCCCACAGGTGCCGGACTTGGGGTTCCCAGGGGCCAGGGGACCCAGGTCTGCTTGCAGGCCTCTGATTTCGGGTCCAACTCTGCCACGTTTTGATCAGTGAGATGATTAAAAATAACGAAGGCTTGCTTTTCAGATTTGAGGTGAGAAGAAAAGTAAGGCTCTGCGGTGCCACAGTCACAAGCGATCAAGACGCCCACAGAGGGTTTTTTTCTGCTTTTAAAACTGTTAAGCCCTTTATTCGAATGGAAAGGAATATAGAAACACAATACGTAAACACGAGCGTGGGGGAGCTGCTGTTTAAAATGGGAGAGAACACAGGAGCCCTTGAAAGGACAAAGCAGAAAGGAACACTCCTCCATCTTGTCCTATAGGGCTGGGACCCCTGCCTAAACCCCCAACCTTTTCTGGGAGTGACCACGGGTGTGCCAGCAATGTCCTAACTTCCCCGACCACCGCCTGAATGGACCAATGAAGCTCCAGGAACACAGCGGGGGTCCTAATAAGGCTAAACCAGAGAAAGACCCCAATTCAAGTGACCAATCTCTGTAACCCTCATCACTTCCCTAAGCCCACCCAAATGACCAAACCCCATATAACCCACTGTACTTCCGGGGCTCGCTCTCTCTCGTCTCGCTGCTGCACCAGAAAGAGGCTGGGAGCCAAACCTGGGTTTGAATAAAGACTCTTTGCTTTTGCATCAGAAAAAGGCTCCCTGGTGGTTGATTATTGGGGACCCCAACCTCTGGGCATAACACCTTGACTACCAAATCCCCTTAAATGCTCCCCTCCTGCCTTCCCCTCTCGGTGTCCCCGTGAAACCCCTGCAGGTATAAGGGACAATCGAACAGGAAGGAACTGAACAGCCACATCTGATCTACCAAGGGCAGAAAGGTGCAGAGCTCATCCTCATTTTTGCCTTTGGAGGTTAAGAAATAAGGACATTTGGGGGTTCTTCTATGAGTGAGCCATTGTGGGAAGAGACTGCAGGCCTCACCCGAAATGGATCGGGAACAGTGACCCCACAAGTAAGAAAAGGAGGCTGAGCGGAGGCACATGGGAAATGACTCCGAGGCTTTCCTTCAGAACCTGCAGCTGAAAGGCCGTGGTGCCAACTCCAAGGAAGTGAGTCACGTGATCTCTGGCCTCAGGTCCTGCTCCTTGTGGGGGAAGAGGGGTCGGCATGGGCAGGGCAGTCCAGAACACTTCAGGAGGACCAGGGACAGTGCCCGTGTTCAGAGGAGAGGGACAAGGGTGATGGAGGGTGTCTCAAGGCAATCTCAGCGTCTAGGGACCCGCTGAGGAGACTTGGCCCAGGGGATGCGAACTGAGGATCTGAGACAGACAGGAAATGATGGAAAATCAGAACTAGGTTCTGAGAGGCTCCTGGGGGCAGGATGAGAACCAATGGGGGAAGGGCGGGGGGGAGCAAAGGGGAGGGAGGAAGAGGGCAGACAAATGGTAGCTCCATCAGAGGAAGGACTTCCCACTAATCAGAACCAACTACAGACAGGAGGGGCACTGGAAGAGACTCAGCTCCAGCCACAGAGGTGATTGACCGTGGTCGGAGGGCCTCCTGGCAGGGCTGCTACACCCCGACTTCCGTGTTTGATAAGGGATTGGAACAGACGCCTCCCAATTCTGAAGAGCGCCGATTCTAAATATAGTCTCATTATTCAGAATCCTAAACCTCCCGGACTGCAGATGACAAGATCGTTTGTCACAATGCTGAGTAACGACAAGCGACATTTACAAAAGTGGCCCTAAGTCTGGGCAAATCTGCACAAGGACATTCCTAAAGCAAGATGGACGATACGCAGGAAAATTCTATGACGCCTGCCAGCTCATCCATGCTCTGGATGGTCTCCACCCATGATAATGAACTTGACCCTCTACTCCCAAGCCGGTCTGGACGAAGGAGTGCACCACAGCAAATGTGACTCCTTCGACCACTCCTCTCACATGTATTCCCACAGCAGATGCATTTGTGAAAATTGGTCCTTTAAGAAACAAAAGTAGTACATGCAGACTTATTTTTAAAAATATTCAATCATGTAATACTTTTCCTTTCTTTCCCTTTCTTTCTTTCTTTCTTTCTTTCTTTCTTTTTTTCTTTATTATTTTTCCCCCTATTGCCCTCCCCACCCCCCCCAGTACATGCCCTCATACGTCCCCCCGCCCCTTCCCCCATTGCCCTGTATCCACTGGCTATGCCTACACACACATGCATACAAGTCCTTCGGTTGATCTCCTATAGGACCCTCCTCCCCAACTTCCCCTGCCTTCCCACTGTAGCACGACAGTCTGTTCATTGCTTCTTTGCCTTCCCCTCACCTCCTGATTCTTGTCTTTAAAAACATCTTGCCCCTGTAGGCTAGCAATAAACCCACCAGAGCAAAAGAAAAATGATTGAGTCCCAATTTCAATGTCCGATAGCTTTGAGTCCCAGTTTCAACCTCAGACAGTTCCTTATGTGTACATGTCAGCAATGGTATCTGCATAGTGGACAGATCGACGCTGGTCCGACCCTCTCTGGTTTGGTCCTGGGCATCCTGTAGCGATGCTTAGCTGCTAACTGCTCAACAAATGCATTTACCTTTTGGACTGTTTTTGCAGTACCTCTACATGTGAAGGATGCCAACTAGGCTGTGACGGTAGGTGTATGCCTACACACACAGCACGACAATCACACTAACACACCACTCTTAAATTTAATACTCTTTGACCACCAACACTATGCAAACACTCTTTATGTCTCATGCACTGCCCCTCCCCCTCCACGAGCTGCTCCATCCGTTGGGTCCACTGCGTGTCCTGTGAGGTGCGGGAACCTGTGGCAGAGAGCCTTTCACCCACAATTTGGCAACTATCAATACCCACATCTCCAAGAGCAAGCGGGAAGGCGGGTGACTTCTGCACAGTTGTTCCCCGGGTTCATAAACAAAAGTACATGTAAACTTACTTTTTAAAATATTCGCCTTGGAGCCTGAGGCACAGCCAGTGATTCCCTTGTAGCACAGCTGCAGGCTGCAAGTTCTGGTTTATCCGTCCTGGCACTATCCAGGGAAATGTGGACGGGACCTGGGTTTGACCAGACACCACTTCTGGTCCCACCCAACTCTAGCATTCTGTGCGTCTGTATGTAAAGTAATATGCTAAGATGTTTACAGACTAAACCCAGTAGATACTTAAATGTGATCAGTGCATCGGACAAATAGGCCAATGCTTCCTTGCCGGCTCGTTTTACCTTTGCATTAAAATAAGGAGGGATTGTTTGCTTCCTAAACTATTCAGGTTGGTCCAGATAAAAGAGTTCCTCTGGCTTAAAAGTCCATGATTGTTTTTGTTTCAGATCAGGTGTCATTATGTGATTTATTTTCAGCGTAAGCGTACCTAGATTATGGGAAGCGTAACTTCTGACATCATATTTGTATTCATCCCCAGTGTCACTAACTGTGTAACCTCGGCAAAGCGTTGTTTCATTTAACCCCTGGACAGGAGGGCATTTCTGCAGAGAGCAAACAGATGGATAGTCACTGCTCACGCCCTTCTGTTCTGACTGCTGAGGCACAGTCGCCTTGAGCAGAGCAAAGTGTAGCTCTCTCTATACTTATCCTCACGGATGTATCATTCCCCAAGATTCACAGTTGGAGAAACATTAGCCAGAAGCATATGTCCCTTGAAGTGCTACTCTCCCTCCCAGTATATCACAGCAGCTAAGACATAACTCCAGAAATTAGAAGATTTAGGATTATACGTTCACAAGACACCAACAGCTCGATTCCCATAGGATTTTGGCAACATCATCGATACACTTTGAAAACACGTTCCACCCACCTCCCATCGCTGCTCATTTGATCCGGTGCATTTCAACATGGAAAATAAAAATCCCTGGAGGCAGAGTACAGATTAACTTGGAGAATAAGGACGGATATTAAAAAAAACCCCTGCAAACTCAAGAGACGCTTCCGAAGCAGGAGGGAAAACACTCTATCGTCTCAATATTCCCTCCCATTCGGTCCCCAGTTAGTCCTGGGGACCCAGTACCTACCCCGTTCGGCCACTGCAAATGCTACAGGCTGAGGCTGGGCTGAGGTCAAGGTCCCTCTCGGGCCACCCCTCATCAGTAAAGTGCAGAGAAACGCAAGTCCCCGGGGCCAGTCCTGGCATCAAAACCAAATCACTCCCCGGGACTTACCAGCCGCTCTGCTGGTCCTGTCCTGCCCAGGTGACGGCTCTGCTGTTGGAGAACAGAGGACTGGCAGGTGGGGGAGCTGGGAGGAAATGCAATTTACTGCATCTGGTAGCAGAGAACAGGGAATACAATTAGGCACAGTGTCGGGAGGCCCAATGGGTGCACTGCCGAGACAGCAGCTTGTGTGCCCTACATAATGGGGCTCCGAGGCGGGTGCTGGGCGAGAGGATCAGGGTAAACAAAGAGAAGCATTTGCCCAGTGGCCGGTTTTCAGCAGAGGAGCTGAGGCGGGAGGGATCCTGGCCAGAGAGCTCATGCCCGGGATCGCTCCAAATGAAAAGAGTCACCGGAAAGCTCCAGGTTCTGAGAACACAATGAGAGCAGGGTGGGGGGAGTGAGGTGGGCTGGTGAGCGTCATTGCCAGCTTGCTGGCGTTGACCACATGTGGGCCATCACATGAGCGATGTGCATTCAACAGCAATGAAAAGGAGATATGGGCTCATTCCCGGAACTGGAAATACAGACTCATGTGCCCGATTCATTCAGAGGACCCGTTGTATATGCATTTTAAAAAATTCTAGAATCTACCCCATGTTCTCAATACTTCAACTGGCGTTGTCACCAGAAAATCCTACGTCCAAGGAACAACATACACAGTGAGCCCACCAATAGCTCAGTTGCAGGAAATGGCGCCAAAGTGGGAGACCAGCTGTGTGTGAGAAAAAGACCTTGACAAGCCCCTTCAGGAGGTGAGACCCCGGCAGGCATGAAGCCCAGCAGGTATCAAAGGCTCAGAGGAGGGGAGGGAGCCTCTGGGGTGAGACAAGGGGGGACATCAGTGTGTGCCCCCGAGAGAAGTGGAAAAGTGAAGCTGTGTGATTTCTCCCTGTGTCATAACCATATCCCAGGCCCTGGAATGTCACTCACTTATCCAGAATTACATCCGCTTACTGCCCATGTCCGCTGACCACCTCACAATCACCTCAAACCCAACAGCAGATTCTTATCCTCACACATCTGCTGCTCCCCCACATGCTGCATCCCCGTGCCTTGTGTTAGCAGGCTGCTTTTTTCTTGTTGTAATTTCATGGTGGAGAGAATCGCAAACAGACACTGCATTAGGAGCAGGATTAGTTCAGTTCTGTACAGGGTAGACCAACGGTTTTCAACCCGTGTGCCACAGGGACTTTGAAATCATGCAATCCCGACTATTTAGACAGGGGCCCGGACCTCTTTTCCCTTAGATCAGTGGTTCTCAACCTGTGGGTCGCGACCCCTTTGGGGTCCAATGACACTTTCATAGGGGTCGCCTAAGACCATCGGAAAACACAGGTATTTACATTATAATTCATAACAATAGCAAAATTACAGTTATGAAGTCACCACAACATGAGGAATTGTATTAAAGGATTGCGGCATTAGAAAGGTTGAGAACCACTGCCTTAGATTGTCAAATTAAAAAAATGATAATAGCCGCCCAGTATGAGTGAATAATTTTGAGTGAATCAAAATTATACCTATGTTTTTGTCAGACTGGCAAAAAATACAACATATTTTTTGGGTGTGCCGCAGAATTTTAGTAATTAGTGTGTTTGCCATGAGATGAGAAAGGCCAAAACTTGCTGGTCTAGATAATTACTGACTCACAGTGAGTCTGACAATCCCGAATGTATGGATATTGGACCATTTGGTTCTTAGTGCAAAGAACACACTCCAGGAGTGAGGAGGGAGCGGAGTTTCTCTAAGAGAATGGGTTTTTCCATGTCAACCACTTGGGGGGAAGGAACAGGAAATCAGGGGTATGCAGCCTGAGAGTGCAGTGAGGCTCAGGTTACTGGCTCTCTCGGGGGCCTATGGATGCTGTAGTTTGGACCCTGGGCCAGGCAGACATGGATGAAGACCCTTTACTATAAGGAAGGAAGTTGGGCCACTGAGATGACAGTGGGCTGGGAGATGGCCATAGAGCCACCTGGGGTACCCCTGAATATGGGATTTGAGCTTGGCCACTGGGGATGGCCACATGTCTGAAGTTGCACATTATTTTCTACGTCGAGCTGCCCTGCCAGGATTCCTGAACTTGGGTTGTAGACCTTACTCGCACTGTGGGGAGCTGTGGGAAGGGTCTGGGCCCCAAACCAGCACAAGGCAGGACCCAGGAGAGCAGCAGCTGGTCCTGATGGGGTAGGGTAGATTGCTAACCTGATCCATGGGGAGAATGGAGCAGCAATCTGGGGCGAGAGGACCAATTTAGGGCACAAGAGATGATCAGAATAGATCTCTAGAACTTGTGATTTCCAGAACTCTGTGGATTGGGATCTCAGTACATCTGACTTCCTGCATTTAAATGAGGTGCAGGCTCAAGACATTAAGACCTGGTGAGAACTCATGAACTGGTCAATCTTCAGTCTCATTCAGCAAGGGCTGAGGTGGGGCCAAGGCATGTTTCTCTTGCTGGTTCCCATCCAGGGTTTCATACCAGCTCTCGCATGGGTAAAAAACATACTGTATGCAATCTATAGTTTTACAAGAGACAGTGTCTACTTAAGGCAATAGAGACTATCCACCCAATTGGTGAAGATGCCTCAGTATAACAAGTGTGCAGATGAGGTGGGGGAGGAAGTCAGGAGGGTTCGGAATGTATATGGCTGGGAATTTCTACTCATGACTGGAATACATTGCTCTTGACTACCACCAGGGCTACCATGTGGTCAACGCCATTGGTGGTCCAGCGGCACAGAACCCTCATTTCCTCTGGCGTGCACAGTGGGGGCAGACATAGGGGGGCGTGCAGAGTGGGGGCAGACATAGTGCTCAGGCACCCGTGAACGCCCACAGCCATCTCCTTGGCACCTCATTCCACTTGGGCTGGTCTTACTATCTGTGGTCCTTGTACAGTTAGTTACATAATCTGGTTGGCCTTGGGTTCCGTAACCAGTTTCAGAAGTTGGGTATTTTTATTAAGGCATTTTTAGTCTCCAATCATTTTGTGTTGGTTCTTAAGTAACAGCAGTTGATGGATTCTAAGAAGGTCTTGGCAACTCTGAAGCCAAAGGGGCCTTGGGAATGAGAGACTGAGAAAATAAGCAGGCACTTCACAATCCCTCCCCTGGATGTGCTCGTTTTACCCTCAGACCACAGCGTGACCTAAACGTTGGCCACATTCTTGGAAGGAAGTGTTTCCTCCTTCAGACTTTTCTTTGCCGGCAGACGTGGTGTGATACAAAGTACTTCTAATCTCCTACGTTAGAGCCAGAGGTGGCAGGAATCACAAACCAGGGTGACAGGTAAGGCCATTTCCTGGGAGACCTAAGACTTCACATCCTCTTATTTCTGAGTCCACCGATCTTGTCAGAAAGAGGACAGAGTCCTCAAGGCAATTTCTCGGCAAGCTCTCAGGGTCCTCACCCTCTTGGAAATGCTTGGGTGAACAGATGACCATAGAGGGAAGTAGCACAGGAGAGAAGTTCAGAGTGAGAATGAGATAGTGGCAAGAGTGTATAATGAGGCTTCATTTTTGTTCATTAACATGTCATGGAATATGTGGGTCTCTCTGGCCCACACAGACTTCCAGGGACATGACATGCAGGCTCTTCCCCTTCCCTAATTAGAGAGAGAATTTCAGGAAAGATCCTGGTTTGAGGAGAGAAAGAGAGAGAGAGAGAGAGAGAGAAGACACAAAAGGCCAGTGTGCACCCTTCTGGTATGTGGGTGTCTGAGGGTCAATGTCCCAAGCCCCATCCCAGCTGCTGCTTACTGCACTCCTTCTGGCCATGCACTCTGCCTCTGGTCTTCCCTGGCACCTGGAAACCACCATCTTCCCATGCTGCCCCATGCAATCCCCCCAAACAGGAAAGGTCACATCCTCAGAGCATGTTCTACCTCCAAAGCACAGAACAAGAGCCCTGATTTGGCCACACCCTAGAGGAGGTTCTAGAACTCTCATATGTACTTCTCCTGGAGTCTCTGCTGGCTCAGCCCTGACCTGTCCACCACATGCACTGGGAGAATGAGATGTAATTTAATACCTTCCCAAAGATCACCTGGCCAGCCAGAATCCAGATCCTCTGCCTTTTACTTGCTTAGAGGGGAGGGGGGAACCAAAAACACAATACTTTATGTTTCTTGAAGTCAGAATTATCCTGAGTGCAAGATTCTTTGCTCATCCAGAGAAATACATTAACCATCCCTTTCCCCATACATTTCCAGGTGACACTGGGCAAACACTGATGCCAACTCCTATTCTGGCTCCTGATTCTCTTCCTAGTGCAGAGGTTGACCCTCTAAGAACCAGATGAGAATCAACCAAAGGACTTGTATGCATGCATATGAGCAAAATCAATCAACACAGACAGTGGGGGGCAGGGGGAGTGAGGGCTTGTGCTTGGGGGTGGGGGTGGCCAGGGGGAGGTCAATGGGGGAAAAAGGAGACTCATGTAATACTTTAAACAATAAAGAATTAAAAAAAAAAAGAACCAGATGAGCAGATGGATCTGATCCTTCCCACAAGTCCCACATTTCGAAGCAGGTCTAGCTGAGGGCCAGAGTTAATGTGGGAATCCAGTGGGTTTCCTAAGTTCATAGCTAACGATTTGGGGAGCAAGGTAAAGAATAAGAAGCGCACAATCCCAAGTTCATCTACATGGCCCTAGGGAAGGAGAGCGGAGGCAGGGGCAAGGAAGGGAAAAGAGAGCAGGAGAAGGTCCCCTCTTGCCAGGATCGGGGGCAGGAAGCCAGGCCCCTGCTCCCACACCTCATGTCCCCCCGTCTTCTTGCCTCCAGGGAGAAGAGTTCTGCCCAACCTCACCTCCCTGGAAGGCTGCAGAAACTGCATTTGTTGAATCAAAGAAAAACCAGAGGCCTTCGAAAGGCTTCCTAAACACCAGGTAACAGCCGTCCGATGTGCACTGGGTCGTGACCTGGAGACCTACCCACCAGCACAAAGGAGCTCCTTCCTGCCTGAGATCTGGGTCTGCTGGTAACACTCTTTGCCGAGCATCTTTGAAGGAAAGTCCAAGCAGTGGACGCTGGGGAACGAATGGGAAGGAGGAAAGCTAGGCCAGCTGAATAAGTTAGAAACAGCGAATCAAGAGACGGTCCCTGAAGAAGGCTCTGGACGTGGGCCTCTTCGGCACCCTGGGAAAGGTGCCACTCTCTTTCTGGAGCCCTTACACACCAACACGCCACGTCTCCTGCCGGCCTGTGTTAATGAAGCTAAGCTGCCCAGGAAGGAAACATTCGTCTACAGACGGGGCAGAGAGCGCTCACACTTACCTCCATCCGCACTGGAGAAGCTCTGTGGAAACAAAAGCAGGGCAGAGAGTTACTACGCATGCGAGGAGGTAACCCCACCATCTAACCCATCTTTCTCCCCCAAGCTCCGCCCAGATTTTGACTGTGATGGGCAAACCCAATGCTCTCTGCTCTCCTGGGGAATGTGTTTGGGATCCTGAAATTTCAGGGAAAGGTTTACCACCCCCAACATCTACCAGATTCCTCCCAGTGGAGATGTCTTTTGATGATCCAGCCAATACCCTTGGTTGTATTGAAGAATATCAGGAAATCCAATCGGAAAATTAATTTGTTTAGATTGCTTTCCTGAGGAACTGGGGTTACGGAAAGGAGAGAAGGCCCGGAGACAGTCAGAGCCTCCTGGATCTCTGGATTCTCACCTCCCGGCTGCACGGGACTGACTGTTTTCATATAAAGTGACATTTCATGTATGTACGCTTTGTTTTCCCAACTCATGTCTGTGGATATGCTTTTGCCTCTGGTCTTTTTATAAAGAAAAGACTTAAACTAAAGCCATGGGAGCATGTGTGAGCTGCTTCATAAGAACTGGTTTGAGGATTCTAGAGTCCAACAGAAGATGGCTTCCCAGGCATTAGACGTACGGAGAGTAGGTACAGTGGTACCTCGAGATACGAGTTTAATTCATCCCATACATAACCTTGAGGTGTGGGAAACTATGAGATGCTCGAGTCTCGGTAAACTGGTCGGTCGTGTGCAGCCGGCCAATCCTCGCGATTACTCGTATCTCAACTGTTGCTTGTATTTCAAAGCAAAAATCGCTCGCTCGACGGCTCGTATCTCAAAAATCTCGTATGTTAGGGCACTCGTATCTCGAGGTACCACTGTAATGGGGTTCACATTGAATGAGTCTCCCTGCCTCCTCGGCAGGCTAGGTGGTCCCTCAGCGTCAGAGCTGGCCCTGTCCTCCTCGCACACCTGGCCCTCGTGTCCAGAGTGTGGGGCTCTGCCTCCTCATCCGCACCAAATGGCCTTTTCTCCCATTGGCAGCGTTTCCCCAAAGCTCGCTTCCCCATGGCTATCGTTTAGACTCTAAACTTTAGAGAAATAGCACGTTTCCTTCACCTTCTGAAAGTCCTTGAAGGATTTTTCCGTCTCCTTCAGTTTCTCTAGGATGATTTGCTCTTTGGCGGAGATCTGGGACTCCTCGCTTTCTAGCGCTTGTATTTCCTGCTCCAGCCTGGAAAACACACAGACAGAGGACGGGTTACTTCATTGTCCTGCCACCCCCGGGGCCAGAGAGCAGCTCCTTCCTGGGGGGGACGGGGCATCCTGCCAGTCCCCGTTTTACCTGGCGCTGAGGTCCCAGCCCCAGGTGTGACATCACAGGGCATCCTGTGTTTCCAGCGTCGCACTGGAAAACAACCCAGAGCGGCCGCCGCTAGTTCCTGGCCACCACTTTGCAAAAACACTTCGCAATGAGCTCAACACCCACTTTCTTCATTTGGAGGAAGATATTGTTACATCGCAGGGGCCGTGATAGCTGAAGGCTAACAGCTTCATATTCTCCCAGTTATCTCAGAGTAATTGCTCTCCTCTCGGGTTAGCCAAAGTGTGAAGAGCCGATCTTACTGGGCCTGGCTGGTGTGGCTCCGAGGTTGAGCATCAACCCTTGAACCAAGAGGTCACCGGTTTGATTCTCCGTCAGGGCACATGCCTGGGTTGTGGGCTCGATCCCCAGTAGGGGGCGTGTGGGAGGCAGCTGATGCATGTTTCTCTCTCATTGTTATTTCTATCTCTCTATCCCTTTCCCTTCCTCTCTCTTTAAAAATCAGTAAGAACATATAAAAATTTAAAAAAACAATAGAAATGAAAGAAAGAGCCAATCTTACTCAAAGGAAATATGTTGCCAAGAAAGGGCTGGTGGCCAGGACCCTGGAGAGCCTGCAGTCATCTCCCTCTTCCACCCAGAAGAGAGCAGATGAATTGGACTGATACAGTAATCCCTACTCTTCTGGAACTTTCCTCCGTTTTCACAGCCATCCTATATATATTTCCTGAAAGGGAAATTTCAGCACTGCCTGGAGACTCTGGGAATATTCCAGAACAGCAGCAACAGTAATGATTGGGGGAATTCTCAGCAGCTGTATTCTTTCAATGAAATGACCGTAATACATTAGCTTTGATTGAGCAGTAAGTATTGAGCCAGGAATTGAGCTAAGAATTCACAGGGCTTATTTTATTTCGCCTTCCCAAGGACCCTGGGAGTAAGGAATCCCCATTTTACAGATGAGATCGTTAAGTCTGGACAAGGGACCAGTTTGCTATTGCACAGCCTCAAAGCAGGATTCAAGTGAGGATGTCAAACTCTAGACCCTGCTCCTGACCATTGTGCTAAACTCTTACCAGGCGGGCTCTGCCATTTTCCTGCCTGTTAAGCTTTGAGTATGGTGGCATACTGGGATGGCACCGTTGTGCCACAATGCCTTTGGGGTTATGAGGGATGGATGTCCCCGCTGAAAGGACTGCAGACTATTGTGTTTCCTGAATTATGTGGTCTGAATTTATTTGTTAACTCATTCATTCAGTTTTGCTTTTGGTCTTTCCCCCTCTGTCATGCTAGAAGCTTTGCTGTGGGTCTGTGCCTGCCTACACTGGTCCTCTCTCTTCTCCTCCTCCCCTCCCATCTTCTCCTCCGCTGCTGGGAACAGGCTAAGCAAGTCTGTTAGATTAACACCGAAATAGTTCAGAGTGAGGTCTTCTGTGGGCTGAGGAACACTACGACACAGGCACAGATTGGTCTGGGGATGCCCTGTACCCCTTTGAGACCTTTCCTGTTTCTCTCCTAGGCCTCAGAAAAAGAGCCTCTGGATGGGTGGGATTGTGTGTGTGCGGGAGGCAACCAATGGATGTTTCTCTCTCCCATCGATGTTTCTCTAAAAATGAAACAATTTTTCTTAAAAGAAAAATTGGGCGATTTAAATTTTGTTTAACATGTTCCCAGTTCTTAAAAAAATAATGAATTCTTTAAGCAGAATAAAAACAACAAATTGCTTTTTAAGAATGCCTTGCCCTGGCTGGCATGGTTCAGTGGCTAGAGCATTGGCCTGAGAACAGGAGGATGTTGGGTTTGATTCCCGGTCAAGGGCATGTAACTGAATTGCAGGTTCAGCCCGCTCACCCCGAGTTGGGAGTGGGTCGGGGAGGCAACCAATGATGTGTCTCTCTCACATGACGTTTCTCTCTCCTCTCTCACTCTCTCTCCCCACCCTCTCCCTTACACTCTCTCTAGAAATCTAAGTGGGGAAAATATCCTCACTCTTTGGGTGAGGATTAAAACATAAAAAATTAAAAGAAATGTTAAATGCCCCCTCTGGCCTGCTGCTGAGAAGGCAGCCTCTCACGGGCTATGGCCCGGGAAAGGAGCCAGGGCCTCTGCTGCTCATATGACAAGTGAGGGGTTCAAGGGTGACTCCATCAATCTGTAGACGATTCTACCCATATTTATGGGGGTTGTTTGGCTGCACGTGGAGGTAGCCATTTCAGGGGATTCTAAAATAAACAAGACCATGTCAAAAATGGCCGACTTAAAAAAACAAAACAAAAAAAACTTGCATCTGCCAGTGAAGCAGCCAGAGTGGTTAAGAATTCTCGGTGACCTGATGCCCACTGTCTCTGCAGCCTGCCCCGGGCGCTATGAGTTTCAGGGCTCTCAGCTATATAGTTCAGGTGCTGGAGATTTAGGTCATGATAGTGGGTAACTGAGAAGGAACGGGGAGGGAGAGAGAGAGAAAAAAAAATAAAGCAATGAAACTAGACTTTTGAGATAAGAACCACTAAGTTTCACCCAGAGGTAATGAATGCGGGAAGTGGACAGCGTATGTAAGCCTCAGCAAGTCAGACCAAGTGGCACATTTCTCTGCAAAGGCACATGTGGGCTGGGGCCCGGTCCTCGGGGCACTCGGTGGCCCAGGTCGCGGTTTTTCTTCTGGAAAACTGAGTCCTTGGGGCCCAGGGGCATTCCAAGAAACAGTGGGAGGGGCTAAGAAGACGCATCCCAGCTGGGCTAGAAATGCCACTACTATCTCATAGTTTTCACGACTGAAATCGAATGCCGTCTTCCCTGGAGGAGCCAAGTAGGATATTGCTGAGCTAAAAATAAAGAACGGGCAGGAAGTATAATTTATACACAAGCTTTAGGCTGAGACAGATGCACATAACTTCCTCTCACCAGCTTGCTCAGTGTCTTCGGAGCGAAGAGCAGACTGTAACAGGCGGTCAGGAAAGGTGACACGGTGCAGCTGTGTAGGTTTAATTGACTGAAGTTGCCATCATGGCCGAACAGTCTTATAAAAGTCTCCCTCACCCAAACAGACCTTCCGCGCAGGAAATACAAAGAGTCTATGGCTCTGGGAAGAGCATCGATCATTCTCTCATTTCAAAATCCATGTCTGCATTCATCCATCCAACCGCTTGCAAACACCTCTCCCTATAAGGCTGGGGCAGAGAGCTAAATCAGCCACGGTGTCTGCGCTTGAGCGCTTTCGGTCAAGTGAGGAGAACAGCCAGGTAAACTCATCAATTATATGACAACCCGAACACGGCCCTCATAAAGGAAAGTACGACGCGTTGTGCAAGTGTCAGCTCTGCTTGGAGTGTGGCGGGACTCCAGCCGGTTTGCCTGCCGGCCCAGTATCTGTCCTCCCTTTCCTCCAGGCTAACAGAATCCGCCTTTTGTTGGGGGTGGCAATGTGTTCAGCTTGAAAATGTACTCATCCCATCTCCCCCTGCAGAGAAGGGTGGCCACAGGGCAGCTCTGACCAGTGAGATGTAAGTAAAACCTGCTGGGGGAGACTTCTGGGAAAGCTCCTTCAAAGGAGGAGGGCTGACATCAGTGGCCTGTGATGCTTGGTCCTTTCCCCTTCTTCCTGCCTGCAGGGACCTGGTGCGAGAGCCATGTATTAGTTTCCAACTGCTGCTGTAACATCGGCCACAAACGTAGGGGCTTACAACAGTATGAGCTTACTATCTTCTGTGTCTGTGGGGGGTCAGAAGACTGACGTGGGTGTCACCAGACTATAATCGAGGAGTTGGTCGAGTTGTGTTCCCTTTGGAAGGCTCTAGAAGAGAATCTCCTTGCTTTCCTAGCTCCCAGAGGCCACCCACATTCTTTGCCTCATGGTCCCCCTTCCTCCATACTCAAAACCAGGAATGATGTAACCCTCTAACCCAGCGGTTCTCAACCTGTGGGTCGCAACCCTTTGGGTGTCGAATGACCCTTTCACTGGGGTCACCTAAAACATCCTGCATATCAGATATTTACATTACGATTCATTAACAGTAGCACAATGACAGTTATGAAGCAGCCACGAAAGTAATTTTATGGTTGGGGTCACCACAAAATGAGGAACTGTGTTAAAGGGTTGTGGCATTAGGAAGATTGAGAACCACTTGCTCTAACCGTTCTTCCCCAGTCCACCTCGCTCTGGCTCTTCTGTTGCCTCCCTCTTCCACTTTGAAGGATCCCTATAATCACCTTGGGCCAACTCTGATAATCCAGGGCAACCACCTCCCTATTTTGAAGTCAGCTCTTTGGACACCTTACTTCCACCTGCAACTTTAATTCCCCTTTGCCTGTATTCTCAGCCTTTGGGGAGTAGGAGGTGGACATCTTTGGGGTCCATGACTCTGCCTGCCACAGGGAAGAGGATGCCCAAGGTGGAGCATGAGCTTGTGTCCACAGCGGCAAGAGTACATTAAGCATGGCTGAGTGCGCAGGAGGAGAGAAACTGTCTGGGGTCTGGATATTTTCCTGGAGGGACTGTACCGGTTCTGGATTGTGGGCTCCAGATTTCTTGTTATGAATTTAAGCTGCCGTGTGGTCACAGGTGAATCCAATTTCCAGCTGATACAAGGGGGTGAGAAGAACGTGACTGAGCAGGTTATATGTTAGCGGGGCTGTTCTCTGACCCCTCATTGCATTATTCGAATACTCAACCTTCTCTCTTTCTCATTGTATCTCTCTATCCCTGTCTTAGTATCTCTGTTTCTATATTCCGGGTGAAGTATTTGGGAAGAATAATGTTTTTTTTTCACGCATATAGATGCAACAAAAGTCACTTTCCCTATTTGAGGAAGGACAGTGCCTATGTTTCGTTTCTATGGTGCTCCCCAAATATTTTTTATTTGTGATTCAACTCGCAAGGAAACAGCTTCCGTTTATTTAGATGAGTGTATCTGGAATCACTGCAGATCACTGGGTATCTCACTGTGAGAAAAGGTTAACGGCCCTTAAGTAAACAGAGGATTTCCACTTCTCCTTAGGAAAGAATGGGACCTTCCTTGACTGTAAGGTATCAGTGGAAACTCAAGCTCATTTCATTCCTTTTCTACGTCATCACCGCCAGAAATACGGCCAGAGAACAGTCCCTTCAAGATTTACTAAAATACAGCTCATATCCTTTCCCTGGTCTCCACCACCTCCTTCCCAAATTTCATCCAACTGCTCAGGCTGGAAGTTCACACCCGCCACGCTCCGCTCTAATCCTGTCCCAGCCCTACACCTTCCCGTGTTCCAGCCAAAACAGATTACTTGTGCTCTGTGAGAAAACCAGGAATGACTGCCCACTGCCGGCTCCATCCGCTGAAAATACACCTAATAACAAAGACCAAACCCAGCTCTATTAGTAAAATAGTTTCCCTTAAGTCCCCTCAACCCAATGTGTTCAGTCCCCCTCCAAATCTCACAGCATCTTCAACCCTCTTGGTTCCTGGGATACCCCATCTGGTATCAGAGTATTGGAAATGTGTTTATCCCCGCCAACCTGTACTACCTCTCGCCCAAGTACAGGCTCACCGAGAGACAGATAAAATACTGTATCTTATTCACTGTAGCTCAGATCCCTCCCTGTACATATTTGTTAAAAGAATGAAAAGCAAGGTAAAGCAAAAACATACTTTTAAAGGATTCTACAGTGAAACTAGCTTGGAAATGGCAATATTAAGTATAACTTTTCAAATCTTGGCCTGGTTTTGCTAATTTCCCTCCAAATATACTAATTTATGTATCTCTTGAGAAAAAAAAACACATTGACATTAGATTGATTTATTGCTTTATCTAAATATACAGCTGGGACACAGTAACATTTTTCATTAATAATGTTGGGTTTAATCACATTTCATCCTGAATATAGACGAATGAAAATTTCTCTCTCCCAAAATTTTCCTTCGCCCCTGGCAACCAGCCTCCCTCCTCCTCTCGTGTATTTATTCCATCTGGAATCATGTGGCTCAGAATCTGCGCAGGTTGATTTCTGCTACGGAAATGGTTTCCGAGCTCACACTGAGCATGAGTTCCTTGAGGGTGATTCTTGTTTGAGTCTGTTTCATCAGAAATAAAGAGTTTTGATTACATGAAAGTGAGATGATCTCCTTTGAGCAGTACACTTCTCAGTAGCTTAAACTCTTCCCAAGAAATGTCTCTTTTCATGGGAAGAGAAATAGTCTCATCCAGCCTTCTTACCCCCAGCCTCTGACTCAGGCACGCTTCTGAAGGCCAGCGCCCCCACCTGTGGGTCTGGCCTGGTGCAGATTCCTCTGGGGTGGCACTCTATCCATTTCCCCTTTCCCCTGTAGCTTCAACCTTTCCCCAAGATGCCTCCTTCCGTTTGGTCCATAAAAAGAACCAATTCCCTCACACTAAAAATAGGTGAACTTCTCTTGAACCTGCATCCTGTTCAAGTTACTATTGAATCTCTCTTCCAGATTTCCCCAACAGCACTTGCCTCTTGCTGTCTCAACATCCTCACATCCCAATCGCCCCTCGGCTTATTCCACTCTGCCTTCTGCCCCGCCGCTCTGTTGTATCGGGTCTTTTAAAGTCCACACCTGCCAAATCTAATGAAGGCCCATCAGTATGAATCAGTTGACTTCATTTTTAAAAAAATATTTTTTATTGACTTCTTACAGAGAGGAAGGGAGAGGGATAGAGAGCTAGAAACATCGATAAGAGAGAGATCTCAACCAGCCACCTCCTGCATGCACCCTACTGGGGATTTGCCCGCAACCAAGTTACATGCCCTTGATTGGAATCGAACCTGGGACCTTTCAGTCCACAGGCCGACGCTCTACCCATTGAGCCAAACAGGTCTCGGCTTGACTTCCATTTTTAAAAACACTGTGCAGTATTCCTATTCCTCTGCCTTGGACCCCATGACACCATATTCTCCACATGGGCTTCTCTTCTGTCATTTCATCAAATGTTCTTTTGGTTCCCATTCTCCTCCTGCTCCTCTTTCTCTCCCTCCTCTTCTTCCTCCTCCTTCTTCTTTTGTTAATCCTCACCCAAGTATATTTTTCCCATTGATTTTTTTTTTAAGAGAGTAGAAGGGAAGAAGGGGGTGGGGAGAGAGAGAAAAAGAGAAACATTGCCACAGAAGAGACACACTGACTGGTTTGCCTCCTGCACATGCCCCTACTGGGGCTAGGGATGGAACCTGCAACCCTGGTACGTGCTCTTGACTGGGAATCAAACCCATGATCCTTCAGTGTGCAGGCCGATGCTCTAACCACTAAAGCAACCAGCCAGAGCTGTTCACTTGCTCTTATCCCACACTTTACCCCTGAAAATCATGCCCAGGCTTGTGCTTTAATTCCCACCTACATGCGGGCATCTACCCAATCTACATATTCAATTTCTTTCCTGAACTCCAGCTCCAATTTACAACTATATTTTCAATATCACCCCCTGAATGCTCCACAGGTTTAGCAAACCCAACATATGCAAGACCAAACTCATCTTTCTGCATAAAGCTGATCCCCCCCCCCCCCCCCCCCCCCC
>PVJN01031644.1:0-24713 GCA_004026805.1 Lasiurus borealis | reverse complement strand
GAAGCTGCCACCAACCTCAGGGACAGAGGGTGGAGGTGAAGTTTCTGGAGCCAGGACCAAGGTCATCTGATGGAAAATGTTCCATAAGAACAGGAGCCATCAAGGAAACAGCCACTACTACCTAGACAGAGCAGAGGTGCCTGGCCTCTCCCTTCCTCCCGCCCTCCAATCTCCCATCAGTGCCTCCTATTGGCTAAATACAGCCAGAGGCAATTTGATGCAGATCAGCCCCCCTGTGATACAGAACAGAGCCAGGAAAGGACAAGGGATGAAACAGAATAAACAGGTCAGCACAGCACAGTAGCCATCATTTAAGGCCAAGGAGGCCAGAGGTAGATAATGATGATGATATTTATGTTAATTTTAACTACAGTCACTATGCAATAACCAAGTTCCATTATGTCATCTCACCCGCACAATTGCCCACTGGGCAGGAGCTATTGATATCCCCATAGCAAATGAGGATACTGAGGATCTGAGAGCTTAGGTTCCTCATTCAAGGCCACAGAATTAACAGGAATGAGAGCAAAATACTATACCCCGCAATCTAGCCCCAGATTACATGGTTTGTACCATTCTGTTCTGAACCAATTTATATGCTTTGGAGTCAGAAAAATATGACTTGAATTCCAGACCTCTCATTTTCTGCTTTTCATGTTCTTGAGTTCTCTGTTCCCTCGCCTACAAAATAGGAATAATAATAATAATAGTTTACCTACCGAGATGCTATAAGGATGAATGAGAGATGTGCATTTAGTAAGCACTCAGCAATGTGTTGTTTACTTCATGACTGCTCTTCCTGAATCAGTCCATGAAAATTCCACATTCTCTCCAAGAGAAGGAACTCAGGTTGCAGAGATCCTGGGAGGCAGGAGTTAAAAGTCAAAGGCAGCTACAGAGAACCTGCCTTTGATTGGGTTTTGTATGTCTGTGGAGAAGTTGTTGGGGCACATCCCCTTGGCATCACTTGAGATTGTGCAGCTGCTCTGAGCAGTTCTCATACATGGGCAAGGCTCCTGCCCCAAGCACCTGTGTCTCTACCTGAGGCCACACACTGGTGAGGAAACATGCCTGCCAGCACCTGGGATAGTCTCAAAATGGTGGACCTGCTGGAGAATTAAGTCAGCAAGGAGCAGTTCTCAACCAATGATGGGCTGGAGCTAGTGGAATAGGCCCCCAGCTTCTTTGCCTTTTGGTGGTCAATTCTAAGGACTGTCACACCCTCACCTCTCAGAGGGTCCCCAGTAAGACTGAGCACCCATTGCCCACAGCAATAGCTCATCAACAACCCATCAGTGATAAATGTGCTTCCTTCTTAGTCTTCCTTTCCTCCTTTCTCATTCACTGTGCTTCCTGGAGTCACCTCCCAAATAAACTACCTGCCTCCAAATCCTTGCCTCAGTGTCCACTTTTAGGAGAATCTAAACCAAAATGTTGTTCTCCAACCCACAGCGACCTCCTCAGTTTCCCACTACATCCTTCTCATCCTGGGATAAGCAGGAGTGAAAATCATTAGTACCTAAACACTGGTTTTCCAAACTTTGAGTGAAGAAGCAATAGTACTTATCCTGGACACTCCCTGGCAGACTGTACAAATGCCTAGAGACAACCTAATTGTCTGACTCTGCATCTCGGGGCTAGTTCTATGTCAAGTGAGACACTCACCATGGCTTTTCCCCAGCAAAATGGAAAAATTGTATGTACACACAGAGCTCAGTGGGTCCCCTGCAGAGTCAGGTTTCCGTCTCTGCAAATTATTTTTTTGCTAATCAATATGTTTAATAAATAATATTCCAGTTGATTTCATTACTGGCAATACACAAATCAATAGAAGGTTATTGCATGATAACTTCCCATTGATATTGTAATCCTCTTGATTTAATAAATGTTGCTTTTCTAAGGATTGCTGTTTGCATTAGGAACTGAATGAAAGAACGAGGATAAAAAATAATAATTCCATCTCAAAACTGAGGCTTCAGCTTAGTAAGAAAGTGCAACCAGAGCGAGTGGGGCTTTTTCAGCTTGTCTACAATGGCCTGAGCTGGGCCCAGCACTGTCTGGGTCTGTGTTACTCACCTTTGTTGGATCTTAGAGAAGAAGGAAGGAAAAATCTTGGCTAGGAGGCTTTTCAAATGCCCCTTACCAGGGGCTTTACCATTTTTTTTTCCATTCCTTTGCAAATCCTGGTCAGGAACTTGACAGTGAAAACCCCAACAACAAGAAAATGAATGGTATAAAATCATAACCTTAAGGCTTCAAATCCATTCTCAAGTCCTCAAGAATCACAGCTACAAATGGGCCTTGTCAATTGTCTGGTACAAAGAGTCTCAGTTACCAGGCCATGAATGATGGCATCTAAATCATCCAGGAAACTTTTCAAAATGCAGAT
This sequence comes from Lasiurus borealis, assembly GCA_004026805.1. NCBI lineage: Eukaryota > Metazoa > Chordata > Mammalia > Chiroptera > Vespertilionidae > Lasiurus > Lasiurus borealis. The sequence continues at coordinate 22,324 of PVJN01031644.1, read as the reverse complement.
TCCTGGAGCCCCAACCCTAGAAATTATGATTCAGTAGCTGACATGGGGTTGGAAAATGCATTGTTGGATTTTTTGTTGATACATAACATATTATTAAAGAGTAAACTTGAAAGGACAATATAACTCCTGTCTCTTTATATATAAAAGCCTAAGCAACTAACCAATAGCTATGATGTTAACTGACCACCAGGGGGCAGATGCTCAATACAAGAGCAGAAACAAGGCATGGAAACAGAACAGACTGATGAATCTCAGAGGGAAGAGGGGAGGGGAAGAGGGAAGGCAGAAAGAGATTAACCAAAGCTCTTATAAGCACACTAGAGGCCCCTTTTTTATCATCATCAACAACATCTTTGATATTATTACACTTCAAGGAGATAATTCTGGGGAGTCTCCCAGGACCTGTCAGTCAGAGCATTCCTTCAGATTCCCCAAAACCCACAGCAATGGTAGCAAAAACCCCTTCTGCAGGAAGGAATGGGTGAGGTGGGCAAGCAGGTTTAGGATTGGCTAGTTTGAATAAGATCTTTGGTTTCTGGGGCATAGGGTCTGTCCCTAGTTGTCTGGCACCTGACCCTGGGGTGGGTGAGGCAGGCAGGCAGTGGCCTGGAGTGTAAGAGCCCCAGAAAGGAAAACAGTTGGGATGTGGGCTCTGGATTGGTTGGTTTGTATTTGAAAAGTACATCCCCTGGAAAAGGACTCTTCTGGAAGAATGGTGGGTGGGTAGGGACCAGGGAGGCAGGTGGCCAAGGCAAGGTGACTTAGGCATATCACACTGGGTTGTGCAGAGTAAGGCACTTCTAGGAAATGAATACAGGACAAGTGTTAAAGTGACAAGTTCACAGCAGCAAGAAACATGGTTCATTCACCCCACAACTATGCTCCTTCCCAAAGTACAGATGGAGACTAACATCCCTGTGATGGGGCACCAGCCTCTGGTCTCATCCCTAGGCATTGTGCTGGCATCCACCAACGTATGGCTGGTCCCAGAAATCTTCTCACTGGTACTCACTGCTGAAGTATGAAGCCACAGCCTCTGGTCATGCACACTACAGGGTCCTTGTCCTGATTCTACTCTGCATATCCGAATGTGCTCTTGCCACAAATATATAACCCTCCTGGACATATTATAGTCTCTCTCAGGAGTCACAGGGGTGGAGGTGGCTATCTTGTATATATTCCCCCTGAATTCCTCCCTCTCCAATTTTCAATCTACCCACTGCATGATGCCACCTACCTCAGATACTTTGCTGAATCGGGGATTAAGGGGCCTGGATAGTCCCCACATGACACTAAAATCTTTGAACAACAAATTCTGGAGTTCCCCTAGAAATTTCTGGTCATTTCTAATGGACCCTGGGTTTTCTATGTCTGTTCTTTAGATATCTTTATTCTTAACTGAATCTTCTCTTTGTTTTCTTGGGAAGCCTCATAGCTTAGCCTTCATGACACAAGTTCCAGGGGGAGAAAGTGATAAATAAACAAAATGAAAATACTACTGAAAAAATGTTTGGAAACATTTTTAGAATATTAAACCTTATTTTGTAATATTGGCATTATTATTACAATTATATTAAGTGTCACCATTTATTAATTACCTGTTAAATGCTCATTCTTTATAAGCTTTATCTCAAGTCTTCTGCCATGTTGAAGATTATTATCCCCACTTTACAGATGAGGAAAATGAGGCTTCAAATGGTTAACTTGCTTGATCATATAACCTATTGAAGGCAGTGCTGGAACTGAATCTAGTCCGGCTAACACTGATCAAAGTTCATTATTACCGAATGTTTTAGTAATATTCAGGAAAACACAGCCTTATCCCAGACACACAAATCAGTACTGGACTTGCCCCCAAATTCTCCACTTTTCGTTCTAGTCACCAATTGAGAAGTTTCTCCTCCTCTCCAACACCAGATCCTGGAAAGGGGGAGAGGTACCTGGCCAAAGGGGTCTCTTTGCCTTCCATCCCAAATCAGAGTCAGGAGTAACTTTAGTGTGAAATAGAATTGGGATCAATTTTGCAAAACCCACAAGGCAGACCCCTTTAGAAGAAAATGGAAGGTTTCCAACAGAAATTTCCACAGTTATTAATTTGTCATCCAAACTGGAATTTTTGAGTCAGAGGGGGAATTATTAAAAATTGCACTAGACAACCTGCATAGAGTGGGACTGACCCTGTCTGGCCAGGGCACAGGGTCACCCAAGTCAAAGGGACAGAGTCAATGAGACACCGGGCTTGAGATTGCCCTGCAAGGCTTTCAGTATCAGCAGAACATCCTACTGGAGGGCTGCCCCCTCAACTATTAGCATTATTATTGCCCATTAAATATGTCATAGTCAAAGATTTGCCTCATTCTTCAGTGTGATTGCCATTGATTTTTGAAGCTCACATCTTCCTCCCCAGGGAAACACATCTTCCGCGAAATGATAGAAGGAAATGGAAAAAGAAGAATTCGTTTTATAGGCATTCATTTTACAGGCATTGCTTTAGAGATATGGTTGGTCTTAAAGTAGTACTTCTCAGAGAACGGCATCAGAATCATCAGGAAAGTTATACACACGCTGAAAGTGTGTATGTTCCAAGGAAGACCTACCACATCAGGATCTCTGGGGATGGGCCTGGGAAATGTGTTTTTAAAAAGTCCCCTAGAGGATCTTATGTGTATAATGAAGCACACAGAAGGCTATACAAGGAAATCCAGGTGGCAAGTGAGCATACCCTGATTTTGCCCCTCAAGCTTCAGGCTGCGGGAACTCGGGACTTAGATGCACCAGCAAGGGCTGTATAGCCTCCACCTCTTCAGAATAAGTCCAATAATTCCCAAACCCCCAATTTCCCCATGGATGTGCCAGCCCTGGTTTACTGTGTATAGAGGTGGCTAGGTCGCCTGAGCGAAGTGGGCACGTTTTGGTGGCATCTGCCAGGACGAGTGGGTAATAGGCCTGATTTATGACACTCAGCATGGGACCTGGCTGCTGAGCTCAATCACTGTGGCTCCCCATGGTGGGGTTCATGCGCTGTAACGGGCCTGGAAATTGGAGAGGAATTTACCTCCCGCTGCCAAACATTATATAACAATCAAGGGAAACAAGCAGAGGCAGGAGGGGCCTCCTGGCTGGCACTGGCAGCCTGGCAGCTAAGGAAGTAGGGCTGGGAACTATCTGCTGGGGAGCTCCAGCCCTCAGCCACACTCCGGTGGGAGTGAGCTTCAGGGTGGCCCGGCCAGAGTTGGCATCAGAGCCTGCTAAGGTACAAACAGCAGCCCAGCAACTTTCTAAAAGGGACAGAAAAGACACAGGATCTGTGGGAAGGATGCTGCTATCTAAACCCGTGTCCCAGATCCTAATGGTCCAGCACTTATGCACCATGTCAATCAATGACTGGCTGATTTGCAAATTATTTCCTGAGCACTGACTACCAGCCCTGTCACATAGTAGGTGGTCAGTTAATGTTTTTGATGCCTCAAAGGCACTGCATGAGGGTGGGAGAGTGTCTATTCAAATAGGACCTGAAAGTTGACATCTACAATGTGAGAGAGCAAGGAACAAAATGCAGATGGGACCAGAGCGGCACAGGCCTCAAGGGTCAAGCAGCCTGGGCACTCACTTGAATCTGGAAAGGGCCTCTCTTTCCTCTAGATCCGTGGTCGGCAAACCACAGCTCTTGAGCCACATGAGGCTCTTTGGCCCCTTGAGTGTGGCTCTTCCACAAAATACCACGGCCTGGGTGAGTTTATTTTGATGAAGTGGCATTAGAAGAAGTTTGAACTTAAAAAATTTGGCTCTCAGAAGAAATTTCAATCGTTGTACTGTTGATGTTTGGCTCTGTTGACTAATGAGTTTGCCGACCACTGCTCTAGACCAACTGCCTCCCTGGAAGTAACCATAGGAGTGGAGCTCGTGGCAGCTGATTTTGATCAATTAGAGCTGATGAATTCACAAGGAACATGAGTTTGTATTCATTTATTAAAGCAGACCCAGTTGGTGGCCCAGTTAGCAACTTTGGGAGGCATTGGCTCATCATCCTGGGTACATCAGAGGGTAATTCAAGTTAATCCTGACAATATGGCTGGGCCTCAGAGACACTCTCCCACCCTGAAGGAACCACCAAGACAGAATTCCAAGTACCACAGCTACCTGCTGACTTTATCACCAACAAAGTGCGCTGGTCTAAAAATCTGCCAATTATTTTTCAATAAAGGAAATCTTACCGTGAAATCTTACATGGAAGTTCGAGGCATTTATCAGCAGTGAAATTAATGATTCTTCCTTGGTTGGTTGTCATCCTGACAACATGTGTGCTCCTTGAGGGCAGGGAGCATGTCTGTGTCTTTCACAGATGTGTCACTGATACCCAGAAGAGCATCTTGCAGATAGTGGACGTGGTAAGTATTTATTCTATCTGGAAAAGAAAGGGATTAGCTCATGCAGTACCTTTGAGGCATCAAACATTAACTGACCACCTACTATGTGGCAGGGCTTGTAGTCAATGCTCAGGAAATAATGGCGAACAAACCTATCATAACTTTGCCCCTATTTGCTCAAAGTGTAGTAGAAAAGGAACATGGTAGATGCAAATTTACAACTGAGTCTGTGCTAGCCAACAGAGGTACATGGGGTTGTGAATATATAACAGCAGAACTGATCTAGTCAGAGGAAGGTCAGGGAAGGCCTCCTGGAGAAGGTGTTATTTTAAGTAGGACCCAAAGGAAAAATAGTACTTAACTAGGTAGTAATTGAGACAGGGAAGGATGGAACACCATGTGCAAACCCCGCAACAGAAGGAGTATGACCTCTGGCTGATTTTTCAACCATAGCATCTTTATATTTCATTGGTTTTAAACACTGGCCTTCCAAGATAACATTCTTTAGAGAAAAAAAAAGTGTTTGGCAGCTAAAACATAAATGCTGGGAGTCTAGACAACCAAATGACCTTAAAGGGCCCTACCAGTTCATAATATTCTCTATGGACAGTCTCAGAGGAGTGGAGCAATGCCTGTATGCAGGGGCCATGATTAGAAGTCAGGGGTCAGAGGTGACTGCACAGACCCACAGCTCTGAGTGGTGAGCCATGGCTAATGTAAAAACAATGTTCATTTGTTGGAGTGAAGGGAGATATTCTTCCGCATTCTAGACACACATAATTCTGGCCATTTCCAAATGAATTAAACATCTTAAAGTAGATTCTCAGAAGCAGGTATCCATTCACCTTTACAGCTTAAAAAAACACAATCTGTTAATTCCATTTCATAAAAGCATTCATTCGTCAAATATTCCCTGAGAACATATTTTCAGACATGCTCTTGGTGAAGCCTGTAATACAGAGGTAAACAGGACATGGTCTCAGCCCTCATGGAAATCAAAATTGTACCCACTTAACAATATTGAACCTTCAGCCAGGCACTGAACAAGACAAGTTACATGCACCATCTCCTGAAATTATTTCAACAAGTTAATGAGGTAAGTACTGGCCCCATTTCAGACTTGAAAAATCAATTTCAAAGGGGTTAAGCAACTGGTTCAAGACACAGCTAGTTGGTAGGGGAACCAGAATCCAAATTCAAGTCCAGCTAATGGACTCAGAGCCTGCCTTCATGATCGCCACAGTCTGATACCTCAACTAAGGAAATAAGTAAAAGAAATAAAATCACAATGAATTAGAAGGAGCTATAAGTAAAAGTTTATTTGATTTTTAATCTGAGAAGGATGGATAAAATGTAACCAAAAAGAAAAAAAGAAGATTGATAGCAATACCTACATAAAACTTCAAATTTTCTACTTGTCAAAAACACCATATAAAATTTGGGAAAAAAAATGAGAAAGAGCAAGAGAAATGATAATAACTCAGCAAAAGGTATAATTCTTTTTGATCTTTATTTTTGAAGTATTATAGATGTCCCCTTTTCTCCTCCTATTGACTTCCTCCACCCCACTCCTACCCCCAGCCACCCACCCAGGCCCTCACCGCACTATTGTCTGCATCCATAGGTTATACCTATCTATACTAATAAAAGGGTAATATGCTAATTAGACTGGGAGACCTTCTGGATGTCCTTCCAGACAAAGCCATGGGGACTGGGCCGAGGCAGAGATAGTTAGGGGTGATCAGGTCAGGAGAGGAGGGCAGTTGGAGGTGAGCAGGCCAGCAGTGGAGGGCAGTTGGGGGTGATCAGGTCAGTGGGAGAGAGGAGGCAACTGGGGGGTGGGATCAGACCAGCAGGGGAGGAGGTAGTTGGGGACAAGAAGGCCAGCAGGCAGAGTTGTTAGGGACGATCAGGAAGGCACATCAGTTAGGAGCCAGCAGTCCCAGACTGCAAGAGGGATGTCTGACTGTCATTTTAAACTGGCCAGGCTGAGGGACACCCCCACGTTGTGCATGCACCGAGGCACTAGTATACATGTAAGTCTTTTAGTCAGTCTCTTCCTACCCCACCATTCCCCCACAGTCTATTCCATGCCTCCATGTCTCTAGATCTATTTTGTTTGTCAATTTATTTTGTTTGTTAGATTCCATATATGAGATCATATATACTTGTCTTTCTCTGACTGGCTTATTTTGCTTAGTATAATACTCTCCAGGTCCCTCCATGCTGTCTCAAAAGGTAAGAGATCCTTCTTGACAATTCTCAAAAGGGAAGAAATAAAAATGACCAATAGGTACACCTAAAATTACTATAAAGGTATTAGTAATCCAAAAAGTCAATAATTAAAGAAATGTGGTATAGCCTATTTTTAAACTAGGAAATTGGCAAAGATTAAAAAGACTAAAATAATCCTAGCTTGATGAATGTACTGTGACATGAACATGTGCATACACTAGATCAGTGTCTAGTAGCACTTGACAATATGAATTAAGAGCCTTTAAAGAGATGATAACGTTCCACTCAATAATTTTAGTTTAGAAATGTATCAGAGATGCGGACGAAGATGAATACACTAAGATGTTCACTGCATCATTACTTATAGTATGGAGAAACTATAAATCAAGGTAAAGTCCAACAATAGGTGGACAGTTAAATCATTCTTGGTGTTTCCAGATGATAACGTAATATGCAGCCATTAAGAAACATATCTTTGAAGAGCTTTTAGTAACATGGGTCACTTATTTATTTACCTAACTAGAAGGAAACATACTAGAAATGTACATGAAATGTATTAAATACTACAAAGGCTAATCTTGTGTGTGGGGGGGAGGTGGGGGGGTCTTTTCTTTTCACACCTGTCTCTATTTTTCTGCAATTTGTCTGACTTCCTTTTTCAATAACAAGTTCTTGGGTATTTTTTATTTTTAAATAAGCATACACAAAACTTACTTTTTCATTTACTTTGCTCAAACCTGCTTCTCTGCTTTAATGTCCTTTTGCAGTTGACAAAACACCTGAATCACCTCCGACTGATCCCTTCTTATTTAATCTGTCTCCACCTCGTCATTTCTACCATTCCCTTACTTCACTTCGGTGCTTGTGGCCTTGTGCCTAGATTGCAGCATTAGCCTCCTAACAGATATCCTGGTTTCCACCTTCCAACCTCATTCCTGAACTCTCCTCAAATTCATTTCACATTCCGCTGCCAGATTAATCCCCCTGCAGCAAAGATAATATCCTGTGATTGCCCCACACCTTCAGTGACTCTCCAGTTCCAAAGAATAAAAGCCTGAAGTCCCTTTCCTGGACTGTAAAAACAGAAGCTCCAAAGAAGGAGAAGAGTTGATGTATAATTCTCATGGGTCTCGATGCTATATACAGAATTCTTTGGCTAAACTAAAATCACTGCTCATTTTTATAATGGTGTTAAATTGCTTTGTTCCTGGACTTAATCTTCCCTTCCATCCTTATCTACCATGCAGCACTCCACCCAAACTACTCTTTTTCCTCGCTCTTTACATGACCCGACCCCAGCACACAGTAGGTCAGAATCAAGGCCATGGGCAGTTGCAGGTGTTGTCAGACCTAGAGACAAGCCGGCACCCCATGACCCTGGCCTCTCAGAGTCTCTCTTCCACTATAACTTTGTGATAGTCTCTTATTTAAAGGATGGTGAAGGGGCTATGACCTGGAAAAAAAAATCAATGACTCTCCGCTAATAAAGGTTCTTATGCGGTAAATGTGCTCTTGGGAAGCTAGCTCCTGCCCTTCTCCACTGCGCTGGCCTGATGCCCCGGAGTAATTTACTCTGCGGTAACATAATGGAGCCTCTACCATGGAAGGGAATTAAATAAAAATGCAATAAAAGAGGACAAAATCAATCTGCTTACAGTTTTGTTTAATAAAAATTCATGAAGGATGGGCAGGCAGGCCCATAAGCAATGTACCAGTTCTGCCAGAGGCTGGCTGGGGAAGGAAGCTCACTGCTCAGGCTTCAGGCAAGGGCAGGGACTCAGCTGACATTCACCAGCTGAGCTTGCCTCCCACCCATCAGTGCTACGGGCTCTGGTCCTGCTGCCAGGGGATGGGCCCAGCCTGCCTCCCTGAAAGAGAGCACACCAGCTGAGGCCATGTGCATGGAAGAATTCCCAAAGCTAAAGAAAGATAAGAGACTTTTGTATGAGATTCTTTTCCCTGGAAACCAAGAAGTGATGTGTTCTGGAATGACAGGGACTCTCGGACATGATAAAGCTTTATTTTCTCTCCTCTTTTCTATTTTGGTGAGAACACTTACCATGAGGTCTACCCTCCTAACAAAAAATGTTAAGTGTGCAATACAGTATTGTTAAGTACAGATCTCTAGAACTTATTTACCTTGCATGACTGAAATGTTATACCCACTGAGCAACAACTCCCCATTCCCTCCTCCCCTAGGCCCTGGCAGTCACCACTTTACCATCTCTATGATTTTGACTATGTTCAATAACTGCTATAAGTGGAATTATGTAGTGTTTGTCCTTCTGTGTCTGGCTTATTTCATGTAGCATAGTGTCCTTGAGATTCGTCCATGTTACACAGTATGTCAAAATGTCCTCCTTTTTTCAAAGCTGAATGATAGTCCTCTGTATGTATATACCACATTGTCTTTATCATTCATTTGTTGATGGACATTTGGGTTGTTTCCTTATCATGGCTATTGTGAATAGCACTGCAATAAACACGGGAGTGCATATATCTCTTCAAGATCATGATTTCAATTCTTTTAGGTAAATAGCCAGAAATAGAAATGCTGGATCATATGGTAGTTCTATTTTTAATTTCTTGAACAACTGTCATGCCATTTCCCATAGCAGCTGTACCATTTTGCATTCCTACCATTCACATTCTTGCCATAATATATTGTCTTTTGGTTTTTTTATAATAGCCATCTTAACAAGTATGAGATGATACCTCATTGTGGTTTTAATTTACATTTTCCTCATGATTAATAATGCTGAGCAACTTTTCTTATACCCTTTAACCATTGTATGTCTTCTTTGGAATAAAAGTGTCTACTCAAGTTCTTTTCCCATTTTTAAATCAGGTTACTTGGGGTGTTTTTATTTGTTTGTTTTATTATTGAGTTGTAGAATTTTCTTAATTTAAGATATTAACCCTTTATCTGACATTTGGTTTGCAAGTATTTTCTCCCATTTAAAACAGTATGGTGCTGAAATAAAAACAAACACATAGACTATAGCAGTGGAAGAAAGAGAGGATGGATTTTGATGGTCAATAGGCTGTCTCTATCAAATTAGAAATGAAGGTGCTAATAGCTCTGAATTTACATCTGATTACAGCTATGGCCACTCAGATAATATTTATTGATTGGTTCTAGTTTTTGAAACAGTTTTTGTTTCATTTTAAAATGTCCAAGTTGGTTATGCTTTAACAATAGCTTGATATAAAACACATAACACATAGATATTTAATACATAACAATAGCTACATATAAAAACATAAAACTATTTGTAACTTAAATAAATCAGAGAAATCTTATTTACTAGTATTGAGGGCCATTTACTTTGCCACGGACTCACTTAGAGTCAGAATGTCACCTAGATCTGACAGACTCATAGTCCATACCCTCCACCCAGTGAGAGGATTCAGGGAGAGGTTGGCATTTGTGCTAGAATATCTGTTGATCAGCAGAATACATGATCCTAACATGATCCTAATTTGGCAACATGTGTTGAATGAATGGAATAGAAAACTACCAATGAAAGGGGAAAGTGTGTAAGTGAGGATCCAGACCTCAGAAGGGGCAAACAGATTGGGGAAGTGATACAGTGAGGAGATTCTGTAGTTGCCAATTAGATTTTTGAGAAAGAAGAAAATAGAAGCAAGGAAGAAAGATCAGTAATTTTCATTTTCAAGACTAGGTGATATTTTGCATCAGAAAGAGTGAGATTGGATGCTGTAGTCGGTGAGAAGAAAGACATTGGGTTCAGTTGAGATATGTTGGGTCTGTCTGGAACATTTGGAAATCTCTACAGAAAGCTGGATGTATGGAAGAGGAGTGCCAAGGAGTTCTCACAGGATCCTTTTTAGAAGCAAGAAGCATAATTTTGGAGCCATGTGCAGAGGTGATGAGGGCAGCTGAGGTGATCAAGAGAAATGGGAGAAAGCTACAGGAGCACAGACATTTGGGATGTGCCAATAGCAAAAAAAGAAGAGTACACAAAGATGGAGAGGAGAGGGAGGGAGGCAGGAGAATGGTGCCTCATGGCATCAGAGAGCACAGAAACCTGAGAAGAAGGCACCTGGGAAAAAGGAGGAGGAGACCTAAGTATCTCCTATCTCCAGAAAGTCAGAGAAGGGGGGAGAGAGAGAGAGAGAGAGAGAGAGAGAGAGAGAGAGAGAGAGAGAGAGGACATGGCCTCATTAAAGGCCAAGGAACATTTAAAGAGGTGTTTCAGGTGCCCACTGAAGCTAAAACCTAGGAATGGCTTCCAGGGAAAAGTGAGAGGACATCAGCCCCTAAGAACAGGAATGCAAGAAAGCGAGCAGTGGCTTCCCAAGGGGGGTCTACAGGTGGCCAGGAGAATGGGAGGGAGACCAGATGGCTTGGAGAGGGTAGCCTGAGAAGGTTCCTTGGGGAAAGGTAGGAAGGAGGCTGATTGTCTGGGTGCTGATTGGGACAGGCTGGGCAAAGAGCATTCTCTCAGTCACACTCCGTGATTTGTTTGTTTCTCCATCAGTATCCAGCTCACCTGTCTTTCACAGGAGGATGATGCTCTAGAGCAGGGGTGGGGAACCTTTTTTCTGCCAAGGGCCATTTGGATATTTATAACATCATTTGAGGACCATACAAAATTATCAGCTTAAAAATTAGCCTATGTTTGGTCAAGCATTTAATTAACTTGCCTCTAATGCCTTGGCAGGACCAGACCAAATGATATCGTGGGCCTTATCTGGCCTTCAGGCTGGACTTTCCCCACCTCTGCTCTAGTGAGAACGACAATCCCTCAGCCCTGCATTACCTGCAGCTCTGCATTTACCCCCAGTACTGTGTTTATCCACAGCTCTACATTTACCCTTGGTATTGCCTTTACCTGGAGCTTTGCATTTACCTGAAGCACTGTGCTTACCCACAGCTTTGCATTTATCTCCAGCACTGCACTAACCTGAAGCTGTATTTATCCTCGGCACTGCACTTACCCAGAGAAAGGAACACCTTAGTTTCCTTCTCCAAAGGGGCCATGTGGGCCAGCAGCAGCCCAAGTTTCTTCCCTTGCCCCAAGTCTGAGAAGGGCAATAATTCATGAATCAGGGCCCCCTATTCCTCAGAAATCCCCCCACTGGATAGCACTTTCCCTGCCCTGATTTCATGTTCAGCTGATCCTCTCTGACAATAACTGTTCTGCTCTCCTAGACCAATGTCTCTCAAACTTTAGAATGATTTGAAATCCTCAGTTTAAAAAAAAAAAAACAACAACACTATTTCTGGTTCAGTAGAGCTTGGGGTGAGTGCAAGAATTTGCATTTTTAACTCATTCCCATCTGATGATGATGCTGGTCCAGGGGCCACAGAGAGAAGAGCTGCTCTCTCAGCTCCTCGTCCTGGCTCAGCGAGAGGATAAAACCCTCAAGGGCAGCCTCAGGGCCCCGGGCAGCCTCTGCATTTAATCAATACATATCGATTTTAGTGAATGGGAGCAGTGAAGGGTAGATTGTTGATTGACTCTAGGATCCCATGAACAACTGGCTGCTTTATGTCCAGACCTATTAAGTTAATGGGAAACTCAAGGGCACAGGCAGTGTAAAATGTGACAGGGAGTCTTCAGCGATGAACTCCGGAGAACCTCCTTTCAAACCGTCAGAAATAAAAATAATCAGGGTAGCCACCATTTATTAAGCATTTGCGCTGAGCCAGGACCTGAGCTGAACCCCCTATGCAACCCAACAGAGCTATGAAGTGGGGACAGTCACATGTGAAGATCAACCAATGTGAGCCCAAGGTCCCAGGAGCCATGCGAAACCCTGGACCTCAGGCCCATAACCATTTGTCTTCAGACCCCACAAGCTTCACCACCATCTCCATCTGCCTCCCCAAAGATTGAAAAAGTTGGAAGTCGAATTAGGTACATTCTGGAGAATGGCAGTCCCAGCCTAGGGAGAAAATCCATTTGTGGAATCCAACAGCCCAATTCCTGATCCTCAGCCTGCCATTTACTGAGTACATGGACTTGGGCAAGGCCTTCACCCTCAGTGCCTCAGTTCCCCAAACTATGAAATGGGTATGATAACTCTAACCCTTGTATGTTATTGGATTAAATGAGAATGTATATAAAGCATCTGGCACAGTCTAGCTTTTAGTAAAGTTTGAATAATGTTGTTACCTCTTGAAGTGGGTACCTTCCTCTTTAGATATTCATATACACATATAACTAATATGCTAAGTGTCCCTCCGCCCGTCCGACTGGTCACTATGACGCACACTGACCAGCTGCAGTGACTTGGCAGCAGTGGTTCTCAGGTGACTACCCCAAAACCAGAGAGAAGGGAGCCCAATTCCTTGTGGGGTCGTGCGATTCCACCTTCAGCCATGGGTTATGTTGTTGCTGGGGCACTGTTGGTCCTGAATCTGGTTTCCTGCAAACTTGCATTTGCATTGCACACCCCCCATGACAGCAACTTTGCAGAGTGCCCTCTTGTACTCTGGGTCACCTCAGGGAATGTCAGAGAGCCAGTTCCGCTCAATCCCTGAAGGGCAGGGCTGAGGGACCTCACCTGCAGGAGGGACCCTGCTCCCTCCGCATACACCAGGGAGGGACCATGGGAAGTTGGCTTCAGGGTATGTCTGGCCTGACTTGCTCAGTCCCATCCTGCTGGCCACCTTCTAGTTAATTTCCTTTCAATTTGCACAAATCCATACATCGGGTCACTAGTGTATTTAGAAATGTTGTCTTGGGGTGGAAGAGGGAGGGGAGTAGGTAAGCAGACACAGAGAACTTTCCATGGAGAGGTTGTTGCTACAGTTCAAGTAGGGCCTGAGCTCAGCAGGGGTGGATAATAAGCTGGTTTATGACCACACAGACCCACACACTTATGGAAGCCACTCAATGCCAGGTACCATGTCAGCAGAAGCAGGAAGGGCTGGTTGCCCTGGAAACCCTCAGTCAGGGAGAGGCCATGCCTAGTTTGAACACCCAAAGGCAGAAGTTGTAACTAGAGGCTGCCACACTGAGCTCTGCAACTCCAAACTGCTGGGAGGTTCACCCTCCAGGAGCCCTCTGCCTAGTTCTCCTCAGGCCACCCGGAGGAAAAGAGCTTGGGGGTGCCTCCCAAGTGACCTGCAAGGCAAGCCAGCACAGTGGGGGCTGGGTGGGAAGGCACTCTAACATCCAGAATCACAGCTCCAGCACTGAAGGGCAATAACTTTCACTTCTGAGAGCCTCAGTTTTCTCATCTGTAAAATGGGGATGACAGACATGGTACCTGTCTCCAAGCTTGCCATGTGATGCACATTGAGCCTTTCACACAGCGCTCGTCACAAAATAATCTCTTATAAGCACTAGCTGTTATTTACTAGGATCATTGTTGTTATGTTTACACCTATGAGATCTTAAATAAGATTTTAAAAAATGAGCTCATCCTCATAAAAATGTTTCAAAAGTAAAATGAGATAATATATGTCAAGTACCTAGCATACAGTAAGCACTCAATAAATGCTGCGTGATTTCTACGGGAGGCACAGAGGCCCCACAGCTAGAGTGATCACTTACAGTTCCATGTCCTAGAGATTCTGGGTCACCTGCCAACAGCCTGCTGGCTGGGGGCCTTCCTTACTCCCCCAGGCAGTGCAAGGAGAATTTCCAACACATATCAACCTCTGAAAGCTAGGGAAACTCTGGGCTGCCTAAGAGGCCCCAGGATTCCAGGGTCAGGGTTTGAGGGTAGAAGGGCTCAGCAAGGCTCAGAGAACCCCGGAGTCAGAATCCAGGCCCTCCACATTCAGACTCCCCGTTAACAGACCCCAGGCCAGACTGCAAACAGAGGGGCAGGACCAAAGGGGAATGGAAATGGTCTCCAATGGTCCTGCTGGAATCAGAGAAGGGAAGGAACCATGTTCCCTGAGATGAATAACGCAGAGAGAGGCAGCCCGGGGCAGGAGGAGCAGCCACTGGTCCCCCAGCCTGTTCCCAGCCAGGCTGCTCTGAGCAGGAAGCCTCCCAGCTGAGCCTGGAAAGCAGTTATCACTGGTGGGTGATTAAGTTACTAATCCTTCAGGGAGAAGACATTTAGAGGCCCATATTAAAGCAGTGCGTGGCAAAATTACATTCTGTTTCAATTTAGTTTAGCAATTCCCGTGATTTAGTTAAATGAAAAGCAATTGTTCCAATTAATAGTATTGAAGGTTATTCATCAAAAGTGTCAAAACAGCTCTGTGGCTGCATTAGTAACCCATTCTCTTGTCAGAGATACAGATAATTCCCCAGGATAAGATGGGGAAATGGTAGGGTGTGGGAACTTTGGAGAAAAGGGCAAAGCCAGTGCTGGTATTTCCATGTATGTGTGTGCACACATGCATGTACATGTTATCTCTGTGTGTGGAATTGTGCATATGTGGGCACATGTGTCTTGTATGCATACAGATCCAAATTGTGCCCATGTGCACATTTATCTATATATGCATACACTAGTGTATTTGAGTAAGTTCCTGGACACCGAAATGTGTGCATGTCTATGTGCCTGTGTATTCCTGGGCATGTATGCATATGTGTGCAAACATATACAAGTGCCTAGTGTGCCCATATATATGTGCATGTGTGCAAAGATTAATTTGTATTAATTAATAACTGTGTGCACACAGTTATTTAGGTATTCGTGCATTCAAGTGAGTATGTGTGTATGCAAAGTGACCTTGAAGATATGTTGGTACTCAAGAAAATCCATTGTGAGCATATGTGGGCATGTGCATCTCGGAGTACATTCATATACATTGTAAATGTGTTTGTTATGTATCAGGGCAGGAGGTGAAGGGAGCATGCTTCCTAAAAACGGAAGACAAGACCCATCTGTCTACATCTGGATGCATAATGAGTGACTCGACTTGTCTCTCGGTTGTTCACCTTCAAATGCAGTTCTCATAATGTCAGAGTCCTTTTCTGTCATGTCTGCAGTTGTGTTCTCGAACATTAGAAGAGAACCTGGCACAGAGTAAGCCTCAATGACATATATTGACTGACTGGATTAATGGATGGATGGATGGATGGATGGATGCAGGCCCCTGGCTTAACCAAACCTCCCAGTAGTATATGGGCTCCTGAGTCTTTTCTCTTCAGGGTAATCCCAATGTCCTCTGCCTTTCGGTTTCAGCTCTATAGTACATAATTGCAAAACTCCAGCCTAGGTAGACATCAGGCTAAGACTGTTCAAAAACTGCCAGAATCAGCCATCACTAAGAGCAAGAGGGGTAGGGACTCCTTTGAGAAACTGACAAATTTAAGCTCAGTATTGTATGGCTAAGAGGAAGCTAGCCTGGCCAGGCAGGCCCAAGGGACAGAAGCCAAGAAGAGCTCCCACAAGTAGCTTGTACCCCCAGGCAGCAGCTGCCAGCTCCTGACTCTGTTTAAGATTTCAACTTCTCTGCTCCTTATTTTCCTCTTGCCCCACAGCACAAGGAATCCATTTCTCTATCCATCTCCAGGAACTGATTCAGCTCATCATCATCCCATTACCACAAAACAAGAAGATAAAGGAAATATACACATCTATCTCTACTGTCCTCACTTCCCGACTTCCCTGGGTCTGGTGTCTCTGAAACTGACCAGACCCTGGAGAGGGCCCACTTTGTGTGGCTGTTAGTCTTCCTACAGTCATTTTGAGCTTTGACAAGGTTTAGCCCTGTCCACCTGCTGTCAAGGCCTGCCCCCTGGTGGTTGAATCTAGCCTATACACTGCCCCCACCCCATGGCACCAACTCTTGAGTCTGGTACACCACCGCTCAGCCAGCCTCTGCCAAAAAGGACCTCAGAGCCCTTGCAAAGGCTCCACATTGCCCCAATTCCCCCTTCCCAGACATAAACACAGAGGTGCTGGTTTAGCCCACATGCACATGAATGGAGACCGGCTGCCCTGAGCTTGCATTGCCCTCAGTAGCCCCCAGGCTGTCTGTGCAAGTGCCCATCTATCAGGGTGGTGATTAAGCATGAAGAGGAAGCGTTAGGATGTGATCCTTGAACTCACAAGGCTCATAAAGACAATAGCTGGGACAGTGGCAAGAGGCACCGGGCGTCCTGTCTATTTTGGGGAGGCCCCGAGCATGGCTGGCCAACACCAAGGGCTCATTAATCTATGTGGGAGTGACAGAGACAGGATAGAGGGTCCGGGAGGCCTTCCACCAGCCGTTTCCTCCCCGCTGGCCAGCTCTGACCATACTCCGCTCATGGAACCCCGGCCCTGGCCTCAGGAGACCCAGCCTTGCCAGCTCTCAGTGGCAGGCCCGGCCACTTTCCTCTTCTTTCAAAGGCTTTTACTGAGAGATTAGAGGCCCTGGCCTTTCTGGGATCCACTCTTTGTTTTCTCCCTGAGGGAGGCAAAGGAAGGAGTAAAACACCATCGGTCTCATCCAGGCTGAGGCAATGGAGAATCTGCCTCAAAATATCCTTCTGGTGCTCTGTTCCCACGGCCTGGCCTCCTTTGAGTCCAGGAGCAGACAAAGGTTAATTGCTGGGGCCTTCGTCTCCTCAGTGTGCTGGAGCCAAAGGAACCAGTGTTAAGTATGCACTTGTTACATATGCCTCTTCACCTCACTGTTGTCTCCTAGCTGTTGAACAGTTGGTAGTTTAAAATCCATCATGGTGTTAAAAGTATTTACACCACGAAAATTGACAAACACTGTTAAACAAAGCAGTATCAGCAAAGAAGGAATGGGCCCGTTTCCTTGTCCCTGGCTGGAAGTCACACACCCAGATGATTTGATTGGAAAACTTCAAGTGCCCATCAGGTCTATAGTTCCCGGCACCCTAAACCCACTTCACTTGTCCTTGCAATCTCTAACCCTGGGAAGTACAGGGACATATCAGTCTTAAGAGTTAGAAGTCCTGGATCACACCTATGGATATTGCTTAAGTCACTTTACCTTATCGATCCTTTCTTTCTCAACGGTAAAATAGGAGCCATAATGGCCCATTCTAGGGCCAGAACTTTATAGGGTCCTGTGAGAACAGAATAGACAATAGCATGAGAAGCACTCAGCATACTGAAACTATTATGGAACTGGTGGGTAGTAACTACTCAATAAATATCAACTGTTGTGTCATTATTATTATTATTACTTCTGCAATAGGGCATTTTAAAGTTAAAATAATTATTGTAAATAAATTTGTACTACTATTTTTTTTCTAAAAATGCTTCCAATAATGTAAATCAAAAGTGGTCTGGTGCCTTCTTCAGCTTTGCCTGTGCCCAGTTCCAAGGACTAACAGGTGACCAACTATACAACTAAACAGCTTTTTGGGAATTTGACATACACACACACACACACACACACACACACACACACACTCAGACTCCTGGTTCTTTTCCTTTTAACTTGAGGTTCATATGTCAGAGTATATTATAGCAAACCAAATTTTCTTGATTTTAGGAACATAGATACCAGGGAGAACTTGAGGTATGGCATCCACTCCCATCGTCAGAGAAAAGAACATGTTGCCAACTACTTGTCTGGGATCCCATTAAAAGCAAACATCAGAGAAAGAAGGCAAAGTCAAAATAAATAGATAGATAGACGATAGATAGATAGATAGATAGATAGATAGATAGATAGATAGAGCGAGCAAACATCAAGGTCAGAAAAGCTGAGTCATGTTTTCCTCTCAGAAGGACCATCTCTGGCCCTTGGGTGAATGAAGCACCTCATCTTTGGCCCCCAAGGGAATACCTCATGGGGGGTCAGAGGCACCAAGAACCATCTCCAGCTCTACCATCCTCTCATACCCACTCTCTCAGACCCTCGGGCACCCATGGGGAAGAGAGTGGGCTGCCAAAGAGAAGCAGAGGTTAAATCATGTTAGATTTAACTTCTTGGGCTCAATTAAGAGCTTTCATTTTTTTGAGCTTCTGTTTCCAAGTCTGCAAAACAGGAATCATAATGCCAACCTGAAAATGCTGGTAGAAAGAGTCTATGTGGTAATAATGTGGATGAAAAGCCCTGTTGCATGATCAGTGCTGAGCACGTGTTTGTTTCTGCATCTTCCTGATCGCTGTGCTGAGTTTTGCCTGGGGCCCAAAAATACTATATTAACATGGGCTGTTTATTGCTTATTGTCCAAGCTGAGCCCTAGGCCCAAGAAAGCAAAAGTCTGGCTTTTGACCTGTTGCTACAGTAAACTAGGATCTCTGTTCTCCAGACTTCCAAAAGCATAGTTAGCCAAGAGTGTAACTGGGAAGAAACATTGTCAGCATCAGTGTAGCTGACCCAGACAATGGCAAAATGTCTGGAGCAAGAAAACAAAGCCTCAAAATGTCAAATTTCTGGGCAAGACCAAAGTGATGAAGGAATGGTATCACCACCTGAATCCCTGACCCTTCCCAGCATGTATGTGAGTACCTGAGTGGATATGTGTGCATATCGTCTCATGTGTGTGCACCTGCGTGTGCTTGGGTAGACTGATGGATGCAAGTTTGTGTCTGTGGGCTTCCCGTGAGTACACATGCTCTGTATCCTTGTACTTCTTGGGCATGTGTGCACGGGGAATGAGTACATCTATATATGTGTGTGCAAACCCTAATGTGTAGCAGTGTTTGTGTGCCTGTACTGTGCATGCAAGCATGGGGTTACACTTAGGAATGAGTGAACGGGGTGGCTGCACATTCCTAGGTGTGCCACTCTGACTGCAGACAACCTGCAGGTGGCTGCAGGTGAGTGAATGTGCAAATGTGCATGTATTTTTAGAGACAGAGAATACAAATAAACAGCATAAACAAGGTGATTGGTGGGGGCTTAAATACTTAGGAAGACAAACAGCCCCCACAAGGACTTTGGAAGCCCTCCTGATGTACAAATAATGTAGATGGTAATTACAAATTACTCTTTTCTACTCATTAAAGCAGACTGCTGCACTTTATTAGTTTACTTTTGGTTGCTCTATACACTTGAAAGTAATAAAAATGCCTTTGGGGTCAGGAAGACGCCTGCATGAGGCTGAGGCAGCCATCTCTGGCTATGGGAATGGTTACCCAGACCAGAGACTGGGACTTCTCTGTCTGCTCCCATGACCCATATTTATAATCAGCACCAAATGCAGTCCACCCCACTTCCTGTCCTCCATCTCCAATGCCACTGCGCTAGCTCAGGTACCCATATCTCTTCTCTGACAGCCCCTGGACACCTGCCCATACTGCCTCCCCACTGGTCTCCCTAATCCCATCTGGCACTACTCCGGTGCATCCCCTAAGATGCTGCTGGCAAATCTGCCCAGCCCACTCCTGCGCCTGAAAGCCCCCACCATTTTCCCAAGCTCAGACTCCATAGCTGGTCCAACCACAACCTGGGCGCTAACTATCTCTGCAGCCTCGTTCCCAGCATTTCACACTCAGCAATGTAAGTCCCAGGCGGTGCCCTGTGCCCATCCTCTATCTGGTTGAGGCCTCCAGATCTGGGGTACACATTGTTCCTCAGTCCCCCATGCCCTCTCCTTTCTATTCCTGCTGGATCTGCCTGGTGGGCTCCTAGGCCAGCTTATAACCCTCTACTCTTGGAAACTATGGCTTAGTCCTTCTGGTTGATTACCAGTTCCTCTTGTCTTCCTCTATGCTTTGTCCCCAAGCATCTGTTTATTTGTTTATTACCAATATCCCCAACTAGATAAGGCAAGGGCCTTGTTTTTGTGGACTGTTATATGCATGCATACTACCTAGAAGAGTTCCTGGCACAGTATAGACATTTAATAAATATGTGCTTAATGAAAAGTTAATTGCTGTCCTTATTATACTGCTCAACCCTCCACATTATCACTCTGATTGATATGATCAGCTTCACCCCATTGGGATTAGAGTTTCTATTATAATTAAGCACTGGCTCGAGCTTGCCTTCATGTATTCTGAGGGTATCCTTCTCATCTCCTCAGGACCATTGATTCTTTTGTAAGTCCCAATTCTATTCGTCAACTAGGCTCTTTTCATATATTAGAGCTGCTGGAACTCAGGTGCACCACCTAGAGGCTGAAACATGGAACAGTTCATGAAACAGAAAGCCTCAAAAGAAGCCCTCTCCTGGGAAGCAGGAGTCACTATGGTCATTATTTCCAATGCACTTCTGTCTGTCAGAAGAGGCTCTCAGTCTCAGCTGTGGTGATATGTTCAGGATGAGTCTGGTAACACATTCTGGGCTCTGGTCAAAAGTCCAAGGTCACCTCTCCTTCCTACTATGTTCTTTGTGCTTTCTGCCCTAGTAATCAAAGAAGTTCTTATAACCTAGAAATTCAAACAATTTTGTTCCTTTTCTCATGCTCCATAGTTCTATATGAATATTTGTTCATCTTCTACCTAGTAGCTTTCTAGATACAGACTCTAAGAAGCATGGGCTTGGTAAAACCTTCATCATTTTCTGCCTACAACCTCTTCCAAAGCCTCAGGTTGACTTCTCACTTTAGAGCCATCAAAACTAAAGGACCCACTCATGTCACTCTGCCCAGAAGTATTCTTCCCTGTGGCTTCTTATCCCTCCCTATAACACAGAGCAACTGTCTACTTTAAGAGGCAACTTCTTTCATTAACACCAAAATATATTACTTATCTGGAACCTAAATATGTAATGATTTGTCTATAAGTTAGTATCCATTAGTACTCCATTTTTGAAGGCAAGTTTTCATTCCATCAATTTCTTCATTCTAAGCTCCAAACTAGTATTTTTCCTGAATTCTACCCCTATATCTTCTTCTAAGCTCAGAGGTCTGAGAGTTCTTGGAGTTTCCTAAAAGGCTAAAACTGTAATGTGAGGATATCAAAGAGCTCATAACAAGTAAAAGCAACTGTCAAACCAATGTAAAGAAAATGGAAATACTGGCAAACTGATGCAGCACTTCAACCCTATGGAAGTGGGCTTTGCAAGGTCGTGTGCATTACTGAACAGCAGTGAACTTCTCCATAAAGGAGTGCAGCTGAACCTGTCAAGATATAATGGAAAGAAAATTCAAACAAATGGATAGATATACCATGTTCATAGATTGGAAGACAATAATCTGAAGATAGCAGTACTATCCCAAAGCAATCTATCTATAACTGCTAAAATTTTTTAATGACATATAACAAGTTATCCTAAAATTAATAAGGATGAGTAAAGAGCAAAGACTCTTACCTAATAAAGATAGAATATGCAAAATGACCATAATCCCATGACAAAGATAACGGAGCCCAAGGCCATTGGAGAGAGAATATGCAAATTGATGCCACAAGGTGAGAGACAGAGGTATCTCTGCCAGAGCAAAGGAGGAAAAGCAGCTCCAGAGCGAGGGCAGTGCAGGCAGCCAGGAGAAGGCATGCCTATTCTTGCACAAATCTTCATGCATTGGGCCTCTGGTAGTCATAAAAATTTTGAAGAAAGAGGAAGAGAAAAAGCAGAAAGAGAACAACTTTGCTTAGTATATATAATAGTAATTATTTTTACAACTTGACAATAAAAAAAAAACAGTTTAAAAATGAGCAAAGAATCTGAATAGAGATTTCTCCAAAGATTCACAATATCCAATAAGCACAAGAAAAAATTGCACAACATCATTAGTTATCAGAGAAATGCAAACCAAAACCACAGTGATAGTACTTCACACCTATTAGGATGGCTATAAACAAAAAAAAAAATGAAAATTAACAAGTTTAGTGAGAATGTGGAAAATTAGATTCCTCGTACATTGCTGGTGGAAAGGTAAAATGGTGCACACAATATAAAAATAGTCTAATGAGTGCTTCCT
>PVJN01031643.1:0-24733 GCA_004026805.1 Lasiurus borealis | reverse complement strand
AAGCTGTGACTTAGTTTAAGACCTGCTGGCTGGGTGGACCACACCACACTGACTTCCTTCCATCCCTAGCACAGCCAGCCCACCCTCCATGGGTGCAGGGTGGGCCCCCAAGAGAAAGGAGAGAAAGGAGGGAGAGGAGAGCAAGAGAGACGGCGTTATCTGTAAGAAAAGTCAGTATATTTATGGTTTGCTTTATAAAAGTTACTATAATACAATGGTACATAGTATTGAATTCACAAAAATATGAACAAATATTTACAGCAAGACACACCCACAAAGGAAACACTTCTCTTCAAAACAAATTCCATACGGATGATAGAGCCTAGAAGCACAAACACCCCTAAAAGGTGAGGGTTCTTTTTTTTGCAGGAGGGGGGAGGGAAGGGGGAGAGAAGCAGGTTGGGAGAGGCAAGAGGGTGGGGGAAATTAGAAACTCCCAACGCTTCCAAAGCAAAGATTTGTTCAATGAAAAGGAAGGCATTGAAAGAAAAACGAGCCCTTTTCTGGAAATGACAAACCACTCCAGGGTTAGGGCGGGATAAGGGTGGGGGGCGGGGTTCTTGGGGACATGGGGACGGCAGGGTGAGGCCAGGTCTCCCCACATTCCCCTCCACTTCCTTTATGGAGGGGGGGGTGCGGGCCGGGAGAACAAAGACAGCCCCTTGGGGGCTGCCCGAGTAACTGAAATCAGCCGTCTCTACAAACTACGCATTTCCTCGTGTGAAAAATAAATATTTCCTCGGTTGCATTAGGCAGAAAACCGCCAATGGAGAGAAGGTCGCCGCGATGCCCAGGTGCCCCCTCTGTGTCTCAGCGCCACCCATTTCCTCGGCCTCGGCCAAGTGGTGGTGGGCACAGTCTCAGACAGAGAGGGCCTGGGGCGAAGAAGTCGAAAGAGAAAAAAAAAAAAAATAATAAAGGAACACAACAAAAATCACCAACAAAAAAAAAAAAAGAAGAGAAAAATAACAATTCTTTGTACAGAATTTACATGATAACAAGCTTGACACAAGCTGAGATACCAGAGGCCCCTCGCAGGCGGGCGGCCTCGCCAGCGCGGTGCGGCCGGGTCCTGGTCACTTTCCATAAACTATGTACACGCCTGTTCTGCGTCCGGGGGTGCGGGGGGACTTGTGTTGTTTTTTTGTTTTTGTTTTTTTTGGAAGTACAAAGAAATGAGCAAAAAAAAGTCTTCCCACGTGTTTCTACAAGAAACAATGTTCCCGAGAAAAAGTCCTTTACGGCAGCCTTATGTACAGAAGTGGGATCCGCACTTCCAACGCCTCCTTCCCCTCCTGCTGGATTTTTTACACGCACGAGAACAGAGTCCGTGGACGTGAACCCTGAAGAGGACGATGGGGATTGGGGGGAAGGAGGAGCTAAAAAAAAAAAAAAAAAGAGAAAAAAAGAAAGAAAACCTTGTCAGGTTTAGATCTGAAGTTTGAAATCTTTTCCGAGATTTCCCTTTCTCCGGGAGAGAGCGTCTCACTCTGAAAATAAATATGCGCTTGATGTCTCGGGGTGAGCTGGGCTGGGAGCGAGCAGGTGACGCTTAAAACACGAAAAAGTCCACACGCATCCTCGTCAGACACCGTGGTGGTGAGGCCGGGGCCTGGCCTGCCCGGCAGGCCCTCCTCTGGCCCGCGGAGGGGAGGGCAGGGGACGGTCGACAAGACCCTCCCCAGTGCCCCCCCTGCCCACACCGGGGCCTCCTGCAGGCTCCCTCGTTGCTGGCATTCGAATGAGCAAGTAAACATTGAACCCAGATTTGGGGGGTGGCAGGGAGCCTAGGGGGGAAATCCCTGCCTGGGACCAGCGTGGCTCCGCCAGGGTCTTCAAGGGGCCACAGCCCCTCAGGCTGCTGGGGGAAGGACAGACGGGGGTGGGGGGTGAATCTGTAAGGTTCTTCTCACTGAGTCCACTGGTCGAGAGGGCGGGCCTTCCATAGTGTTCTGAGGTAAGAGCCACCGGCAGACCCCGCTGCTGTGCCGCACCGGCGCAGCACCCTGGACGGGGGTGGGGGCCTCCAGCACGTGGTCTACACCCCGTCGGACAGAGGCCTCTGCAGTCCCTGCCGGGGTCCCCGCTCTCCGATTCTGCCTTCACATTTCAACGGTTAAAATGTCTCTTCTTTTGACAAGAAAGAAAATGAAGGGAAGACAAAACAACGTAGCAGCATTCACGGAAAGAGGCTGATGACAAAGAAGGGAAAGGGGCAGGGGAGAGAGAGAGAGAGAGTGAGAGAGAGAGAGAGAGATGGAGAGGCGGGGAGAGCGACGCAGGAACAGAGGAGTTCACGTGAAGTCGAACACACGTCCTCGCGGGACAAGACACAGGCTGACGGACAGAGAAGCCCTTTCCCACTGAGAGCTGGAGCCGGGGGTCCTGGGGGTAGTGTTGGGGCGCCAGGCCCTGACGTGGCTGCTGGGTAGAGGACAGCACCTGAAACGGGGGTGGGGGGCCGGGCCCCGGGCCTAGTTGAGGGTCCCCCGGCAGTTCTCGGAGTTGCAGAGGCAGGGGATCTTGACGTCCTCGATGGGGAACTTGTAGTCGTAGGTGATCTCCTCGTTGACGTTGATGTGCTGCTTCGAGTAGATGACGATCTTCTTCTGCGACTCCACCGTGATCACCTTGGCGTAGCAGTTGGGCTGCGGGCCGGGCGGGAGGGGACGGTGAGCACTGGATCCCCGGGCAGCCCTCTCTCGCCAGGGAGCCCCGTGCTTGCCCTCTGCCCCCGCCCCCTGCCCCCTGTTCTGGCCTCAGCCCGCCCCTCTCGCCTCTGCTATTAAATAATGACAACAATTGCAAGAATCATCCATTACTGCCCAGGGCTTCCATTTCTATTTGCAGCCCAGGCCTCACTTCTGAGCTCCAGAGAAGGGGTCAGCAAACTCCGGCCCCCAGCTGCCTGTGTCAGCAAATAAAGTTTTATTGGCACCCGGCCACACCCATCATTTACATATTGTCTGAGCTCCTTTTGTTACAATGGCAGTTCAGCAGTTGCTAAGATGATCTGAGCCATCAAGCCCAAAATATTTTGGCCCGGCTGGCCTTGCTCAGTGGTTGAGTGTCGACCTATGAACCAGGAGGTCACAGTTTGGTGCCCAGTCTGGGCACATGCCCAGGTTGTGGGCTCAATCACCAATGGGGGGCGTGCAGGAGGCAGCTGAGCAATGATTCTCTCTCATCACTGATGTTTTGATCTCTCCCTCTCCCTTCCTCTCTGAAATCAATAAAAAAAAATATTAAACACACACACACACACATATATATATTTACCAATGACAGCAAAAGTTTGCCGGCCCCTGCTCCAGACCCAGAAACTCTAACGGTGCCCAGTGTCTGCCTGCGGGGAGCGCTGCCCCATGCACAGAGGTCCCCCAAGCCTCCACCTCCTGTCTCCCCTCCACCAAGGCCAGAGCGGGCCCACGCCTGGCTGGGTTGTCTCCAAAAGCCCGCCTCCTCCTGTTGACTGCTCCCCACCCACTGCCAGAAGCCAGAGCCAGGGCATCGCCACTCCCTGGACTGCCGCTGCCTCTCTGCTGAGAGTCTGCTCTGAGCCGGCAGCCGGGGCATCTTCCCAAGGGGCGGCACATACTCCCACCCTACGACCCCCCACCGTCCAGCGGCCTGCCTCAGCTCCGCCTGTGAGGCTGGGACAGCCACTCCAACCTGCCAGCCTCAGCTCTCACCCTAAAGATCACCACTGCCCCCACTGACCATCACACAGGTGTCCGCCCTCCCTGCCCCAGGGCCTTCGAACGGAACACTTGCCCCAGGCACTGCCTCCCTGGGTGATTCCCTCCTGTCCCTCAGCCCTCGCAGGACAACCACAGGGAAGTCCCTACCAGCCCAGATAATGCTCCAGTCACAGCCCCGAGGGCCGCAGGGCAGGGAAGCCGCTGTGTCAGCACACTCAGAAGGCCTGCGTGCAGGACACACTGGGTCCTCCCAACAACCTCCCGGAGGAATGGCCCCATTCCCGCCTCAGAGCAGGAGGCTGAGGCACAGAGCCGGTCAGCAAGGGGCTGATGGCCCCTGGCTAAGTGGTGGCACCGAGACCTGACACCGGAGCTAGGGGTGCTCTCCGGGAACAGGCCTGCCTCTTGTTCAAGCTCCCTGTGCTTTTACTTGTTTATTTTTATTGATTTCAAAGTGGAAGGGGGAGAGAGGGAGGGAGAGAATCCTTTATCGGCTGCCTCCTGCACACCTCTTACTGGGGACTGAGCCCACAACTAGGCCATGGGCCCTGACAGAGAATCAAACAGTGACCTCTGGGCTCAGAGGTCGACGCTCAACCACTGACCCACGCCAGTCGGGCTGCCTGGGCTTGTTTTCAGAGTGAGAGACACCTTTGCTCCCAAGGGCACCTGCCCGCTGCAGACCTGCGAGATCCACCCGGGGGGCCACCAGCCACAGGCGAGGTGTTTCAGCTTGAACTCGTCAAAATTAGCTCGTCAAGTTAAAGACCCAGCTCCCCAGTCACTCCAACCACGGTTCAGTGCTCCCCACCACACAGGGCGGGCCCGTGTCGGTGGACAGCAGGGACCCAGGCTCTCCCAGCACCGCCCAGACCGTGCCCCACCGCGCCGTGTGCCCACTGCACAGGTGGGAAGACTGAGCTCAGCAGAAAGGCTCCCAGCCCGAGGCCTGCTCCTGCCCCCCTCATCCCCCCCACCTCTCCCCGGCGGCACTCACGTTGCAGCTGTGGTTAATGAAGCGCGCAAAGTTGCCGCACTTGGTGGCGTCGATGATGGTGTCGTGGTCCACCCGGAACATGTAGCTGCTCCCGATGCCCTCGTCTTCGTAGCGTTTCTCCCGCATGTCTGCGATCACCTGGCAGGGAAGAGGCCTCTCAGTAAGGGCTGGGCCGCGCTCCCCGTCCCCACCCCGACACCCGGCCCCGGGGCAGGGCCTACCTGGCGGATGTTCTGGCCCACGTACTCGATGACCATCTCGTCGGCCGCGATGGGCTCCATGGCGAACAGGCCCCAGTCGTGAATGTGGCTCTTGCAGAATTTGAGCTTTTTCTTCCGGAACTGACGGAGGGCAGGAGGGCGTGAGAGTCCTGGTCTCGGGTCCCGGGCCACCCCGGCCGCCCCGGCCGCCCGGCGTGACTCACCTTGAGCTGGTTGAACTTGAGCAGGTCGCTGTCGCAGCTGCCGGTGAAGGAGGACAGCAGGCGGCGCTGTTCCGAACGCCGCTCGGAGCCGGCCCGGGTGGAGGCGTGCGGCTGCGCTGGGATGCTCATGCCCTGCGCGGAGGCAGAGGCGGGCGGCAGGTCAGGGGAGGGGCGGGGATGCCCCGGGAACGGGGCCCCGCCGACCATGGTACCCGTGTCCCCATCACGTCCTGGATGAGCCCACCCGAATTGTGGGTCCGTTCACCCCAAACCCCTTGCTCTGGCTCCTCTGTGCCTGCCCTGACCCTGATGGTCCCCTCTCCTTCCGGACAGAAGCTGAGCGTGCTCAAGCCCCTCCCGCCTTCAGAATGACAACACGCTTCCCCTTCACTCCTCTGTCCTTGCCGGCCCAGCGGGGAGACCTGGATCCCCACTTCTCCACTGCAAGATGGTGCGTGTGCTTCCTCCACACCCCCTGGCTCTCACCATGGCCCGCACAGCTCCCCTAGAACTCGAAATCATAGCTGCTGCTGCTACACCCCAAAATCCCTCCCTTCCCCTGGCCGCTCTCGCCCTCCAGCCAGCTCTTGGCGCACGGAGCCTCACCCCCCACAAGCTGAGCTGGTCCCGAGGTTAGCATCTCCTGGTGACGATGCCCAAGCACAGGTGCCCCCTCCCTTCCCACCTCAGTGCATGGCATCCGGCTCCCGGCCGCCTGCAGGCCAGACCCACCCCTTCCCTCATCCCCTACACCAGCCCAGCCGGTCCTGTCCATTCAACTCCCAGTTCCCCGATATCCCTGCTGCTCCTGAACAGGCACCCACCTTTTCCCTCATAGCCACAAAGCCCACCCACCCGCACGTCTGGAATGGAGGTGGCACACCTGCCCCAGCCTCTCCTCAGCAGCCACTGGGAGCTTAGGATTCCGGGCTGACCCGTGTCCCCACCTCACCCGGTGAGTGGTGTGGTGAGGGTGGGCACGGAGAGCCTCGGAGCGGTATCTGATCCTGTGGCTTGTCGTGTACAGAACGCAAATCCGACCTCGTCCCCGCAGCCTCTTTGGCGACGCCGGGCCTGGCCTTTCCCGCCCAGTTCCTGCCTCCGCAGCCAGTTCTCTCCACGGGACTGCTGGGCCCGGCGCCCTCTCCGCTCAACTCCTCAGGAAGCCTTTCTCCCCCACTGACCCACCCGGCTTGTCTCTTTACTTCATTCAGGTCCGGCTCAAAGGTCACCTGCTCTGGCCCCGCCTCGACAATCCCTAACCTCCTCTCCCGTGGTCCCCACCCGGCAGCCCATTTGCTCACTTATTCCTATCCCCCTGCAGACCGTCAGGTCCACGAGGAGAAGAACTTTGTTTCGTTCGCTGTTCTGTAGCCCAGGAAAGGGCCTGGAGCACAGCAAGGGCTCCACAGGGACATTTGCTTCATTTAAACAAGGAATGACCCAGCTGGTGTGGCTCAGGGGTTGAGCATTGACCTATGAACCAGAGGCCACAGTTCGATCCCTGGTCAGGGCTTATGCCCAGATTGTAGACTCAATCCCCAGTGTGGGGGGTGCAGGAGGCAGCCCATCGATGATACTCTCTCTTCACTGATGTTTCTCTCTCTCTCTCTCCCTTCCTCTCTAAAACCAATAAAAATATATTTAAAAAATAAAAAGTAGCCGAAACCAGTTTGGCTCAGTGGATAGAGCATCAGCCTGTGGATTGAGGGGTCCCGGGTTTGATTCCAGTCAAGGACATGTTCCTTGGCTGAGGGCACACCCCCAGTAGGGGGCGTGCAGGAGGCAGCTGATGGATGTCTCTCTCATCGATGTTTCTGACTCTCTGTCCCTCTCCTTTCCTCTCTGTAGAAAATCAATAAAATATATTAACAACAACAAAAAATAAAAATAAAAAAGTAAAAAATTAAAAAAGTAAAATAAAAAAAAATAAAAAATGAGTGAGCCTTCTGGAAATGCAACTGAACTCTGCTCACATCCCCGCCTAAAGCTCTCAGAGGCTCTCCACTGCCCACCCTCACCTCCCCACTCACACCTGAGCCACAGCCTGCCTGCACCCATCCAGGAGGACCCCGGCCCAGGCCAGAAGGCTCGTGTGTCCGGGCACCCGACGGCAGGCAGTACCTGGGTGTCCGTGGGGGGCTCGTCCGTGCTGGCGCGGGTGTTGTTGAGGTATCTGATCTTGTCCTTCTTGTCGATGGTGTAGAAGCCCTCGCTGCGGGCGCAGCCCGTCGCGTGCTCGGGGATGTCATCGTCCCGTTTCTTTTTCTTGGCTGAAGAGAGGCTGGTGGGTGGGTGTGGGTCAAGGGCCACATGGACATGGACGGCAAACCCCTCCAGCCGCTTACCCCACCGGCCCAGCGTCGCACCCTCAGACCAGTCTCCGGGAGGCTACAGAATCCGGCCTCCCTGCCTCTACCACCACCTGGCCCCCTCGCCAACTCCACGGATGGCCAGAGGTACCTAGCTGCATAGCCCTGGCTGTGCTTTATAATGACCCACTTTCTGCCTCAGGTTCCCCATCTGTAAATGGGGTTCATAACGGGGCCTCTCTGGATAACTACTGAGGTTTAGGTGCCGGGCAGAGTTCCCGACACAAAGAAAGTGCTCAGTCGGTCAGTTTAGCACAACTGGGGAGATGAGCTCCGACCTGGAAACACTGCTGTTAACCATCGACTCTCAGGGGAGCACTGTGGTTAAGAGCCCACATTTGGGAGCCAGGTTTGCCTGGGTTTACACTTCAGCTCTGCTGCTTTGTCGCTGTGTGACTTGGGGCGGGTGGCTTAACCTTCCTGAGCCTCGGCTTCTACCCAGAGATGAAGGGATGAGCAGCCACCCCCTCACTGGGCTGCGGGTTAAACCAGGTGAGGGGAGCCCAGGTGTTACGGGGAACAGCCGTGGGGCTCCACTTGGTTGGCTGTGAGACCTGTCGTCTCTGCGGTGAGCTGGGCCTGGCCTGAGGGCGTTTAAAGGCGCCAGTGTTGCCAAAACCGGCTTGGCTCAGTGGATAGAGCGTTGGCCTGAGGACCGAAAGGTCCCAGGTTCAATTCCTGTCAAGGGCATGGACCTCGGTTGCGGGCACATCCTCAGTAGCTTCTAACTCCTTATCCCTCTCCCTTCCTCTCTGTAAAAAATCAGTAAAATACACTTTTAAAGGTGCCAGTGCCGACTCCATACGGGCACCAACACGGCCTCCCGGGGGATGGCGGCTGCGCTCCCGCCCTCAGGGCATCGTGGGGTGGGGAGGACCCTGGTGCTGGGCGGGGGGCCCAGCCCGTCTGGCAGGATATAAGGGTGGTAGACCCAGAGGGTGTCGTTGAGCCAGTCCATGCCGTTGTCCTGCTGCAGCAGCCGCTCGTAGGTGACACACAGGAAGCGGATGTCCTCCTCGTCGATGCCGCCGTTCCAGATGTCGTACAGGATGGTCATCTCCTCAAATTCCGTCCGGGGCCGGAACAGGGGCTGCGGCGGGGAGAGCTCGGGCGAGGCCGAGGCCACCAGGTCCTCGTGGCGCTTCTTGGGCGGCCGGCGCCAGGAGCCTCGCACCTTGGCCAGGTCCATGAACTCCTCGGTGACATCCTCGCGCCCGCGGGGACCCGGGGGGAGGGCCTCGGAGAGCCACTGGTTCTCTAGCTCCTTAAAGGGCAGCTTGGTGGGCTCGACGGGGGGCGGGGGCGGGGGCGGCGGCGGCTGGGGAGGTAGGGGCGGTGGGGGGGCTGGGATCCCCGCGTTCCGGAAGTCCAGGGTCACAGCCCGGGGGTCGTGGGTGCTGGGGAAGACCGGGGCCTGTGGCTGGCCCGGCAAGAGCAGAAGGTCCCTGCCCAGGGCCGCCGCCCCCGGCGGCCGGACCAAGGACCCATCCAAGGAGAGCAAGGCCGGTGGGGACCGTCGGGGCCGGCCCGGCTTCCTCTTGATGGGGGGCGGGCAGGAGGCCAGCGGGGTGGGCAGCAGGGGTGGCAGTTGGGGAGGGGCCCGGGCCTGGGGCCGCAGGACAGGGACGGGCAAAGCCAGGGGCAGGGGCAGGGGCAGGGGCAGGGGGAGCGGCAGGCCCGTCTCCAGGAGCACCTGGGAGGGCAGGGGGCCGGGCCGGTCGTCGCGGCGGCCGGTGGGGAGGGGGCACAGGGGCAGGAGCAGGGGCCCGCCGGGCTCGGGGAAGGTGGGCGTGAAGCTGAAGTCCCGGCCGGGCGTCCTGGGGAGGCCGCCGCTGCCCAGGCTGGGGGACTGGGACGGGTAGGAGAAGGGGCTGCCGGGCACCTGCGGGGAGCTCAGCGACAGGTTGCTGCTGCCCCCCGACAGCGGGGCCTCCCCGCTCGGGGTGGCCGGCACCGTCTCCGTGCTCTGCGACTTGGCCAGGCCGCCACAGATGCCGGGCGTCCGCGGGGGCTGGTCCTCGGGGGGAGGCTCCAGAAGGACGGGCGGGTGGGGGAGTGCCGGGGTCTCGGGCTCAGGCGGCGGGCTGGGTGGCCGGGGCGGCCGCGGGGGTGGCAACGGCGGCTGCAGAGGCAAGGAGAGCAGCGCGGGGGGCTCCGGCTTCGCTTCCAGGTCTTCCCCTGCAGAGACGGTGAGAACCAGGCCACCGTGAGTGATTCAAACACTGAGCGCCCTCCTCCTTCTGCCCCACTGTGTGCGCACTCGATACCCGACCAGGGCAGAGCTCCGAGGCCCCCAAGACTCTCCTGAGTGTAAAGACGGTGCCCCCAGCTAAACCCCTGAAGGACTGCTCAGCCTCCAGCCCAGGGTCAGTGTCAGGGACCCAGTAGGTGCTCGCTAAGTGTTAAAAGCAAATTCAAGGCGGAGACCTGGCGGGAAGCCTGGGACCCTGTCTGTGAACATGTTCCGTGAACAGGGAATGTCTGTGAACCACGAAAACGGGCTCTGCTGGCGAATCAAAGCCAGGTTTCTCTTGTGCAGGGCCTATGGGAGCCTTTCAGCTTTTCTCCAGGGATTTCTCTCCACGGTCACACACCGTGTTCGCTCACTCTCCACTGTTACCCTTCACCTGGCCCTGGAACCAAAGCTCCACGAGGGCCAATGGTTTTGTCCATCTGGCCCCCTGTTAGCACCTGGAACAGGACTGAGGACGCCACAAAGTCTTAGTAAAACGCTTGTGACAACAGAGACCTGTGGTTCTATAGCCAAATCACAGAATGAAACACAATATAACAGGCTTCTTTCCCAAGGACTTCTTCGAGGTACGGACGAACTATGAACCACGCGGCTAAGTTTAAATCAATGGGAACTAAATAACCTGACAAACTCAGTGCCCGGTGCCACTCACCGCACTGTAAGTGCTCTTAGGACACGTTTCGAGTGGCTACCGGACTGCCCGGGGCGGAGAGCAAACAGTCTGGCGCTGGGGGAAGTCCTGGTGGAGCGGCCTGCCAGCCTTTAACACTCTCTGTGCAGCTCCATCAAGACAATGTCCCTGGCCCCTCTCGCCTGGCCCAGCACCCCAAAGCCTGCCGACCTGCCTGTCACTAAGCAACCGTGCACGCCGGGCCCTCTTTTGGGGAAGCATCTCATGGGACTACCGGACCGGACCGAGGACGAGTCTGTGGGAAACACCGGCACGCAGGCCCGGTGACAGCAGCTGTCCCCTCTGAGGGAGTAGCCGGTGCCGGGCTCTATGCTGGCATGTGACACACCCTCCTGATCTCTCCTCCCATCCCACCTGCCTCAGGAGCACGACCTTTTGCAAATGAGAAGCAGAGGCTCGGGAACGTTCTGGGATTTACCCAGAGGAGTCCGGGCTCATCCTGCCTCCGTCCTCACAGTCCCCCCCCCCACCCGCCAGGGGCCGGCGCAGGTACCTCGGGGGGGCTGCTCCGGGGACAGTGGGAGGCGGGCCTCCATGTCTTTCGCAGGCGGCTCCGGAGATGGTGGCCTGGCCACTTCCTGGTTCAGACCCGGCTCCTGGGGGGGCTCTTCCAACGTGGGGGTCCGCCCCTCGGGGACTTCGTCCTCGGCCTCGATGTCCACTTCCTCTTCCGTCAAGGGCTCCGTCACGAGGGCCGGCGGGGCCGAGTCCTCCTCAAAGTTCTCCTCGGGAGCGGCGGGAGCCATGCTCTCATCCGTGGTTGCCTCCCCCTCCTCTTCCTCCTCCTCCTCCTCCTCTTCTTCCTCCTCCTCCTCCTCCTCCTCCTCCCCGGCCACCGGCTCTTCTTCATCCTCCGAGGAGGAGGACGACGATGACGACGACGAAGACTCGGAACTCGATTCAAACTCCGACGACGCAGAGCTCTCGCTGGAGGATCCAGCTCCAGCCTTGCGGGTGGCGACGCTCGCCGTCTCCTCTGGGCGGGGGGACACGGGCAGGGAGCCTGTCACTGCTGCTGCGCCCCCGCCGGGCGTCAGCGGAGGGCTCGCGCGGGGGGACCCCCGGAAACGTGGGGGCGGTGGGTGTGAACTAGTCGTCACTTGCTTAAGTGGAGGTAAGAGCCCCGTGGCAGAAAAGGGACCGTTTCAGAGCTCATTTTAGAGCAGAGATTTCTGTGGTACCGAGCGCGTTTACGATGGGTGCGACCACCGCCTGAGTTCCAAAACCTTGTCCTGAGCTCAGAAGACACCCGTCCCCTTTAACTCTCACCCACCGGTGGTCTGCATCCCAGCCCCGAGGCCTGCCCCTTTCAGGACACTTCCTATCAACAGGACCAGAGGGGACGTGGAGAGTACACCTGAATGCGTTCACATGGCAAAGGCGTGGCACGGTGCCCAGCCAGGGCTGGTGACTCCCGCCCCGGCTCTGCCCTGCAGAGGGGCCCCGAGCCGGGCCTGGGGCCCCGCCTGCCCCGCTCACCTCTGTCCGAGTCGCCGTCCTCCTTGTCGCTTGCCTCCGAGGCCACGTCTTCGTCGTGGTTCTTAGAGTCTTCCTGGCCGTCGCTGTCATCGCTGTCGTCATCCTGCAGGAGGGAGGTGGGGGGGTGAGCGTGGGGCCCCCTCGCCCAGCCTGGCACCCTAGGCCTCCCCACCCGGAATGGCACCTTATCTGACGTGGAGGAGGTGGAGGAGGAGGAGATCTGACTTCCAGGGGCCTCTTCCTCCTCCTCTTCCTCCTCCTCCTCCTCCTCTTCCTCCTCCTCCTCCTCCGTGCTGTCCTGCTCCTCCTTGTCGGAGGCCGAGGATGAGGGCGAGGTGGTCGAGGACCCCGAGGAGGAGGACGCCGATGAGGACGAGGACACGGACAGCGACTCCTTCTCGTCCTCCTCCCCGCCGCTGTCCAGCTCCAGGGGCCGGGCCGGCCGGCGCCGCACCCCCACGCCCTTGGGGTCCCGCTTGGCGAGCTCGCAGGGGGCGTCTACCATGTCCCGGTCCCGCTCGCGCTCCGACTCTGTGGGGAGGGAGGGTGTCGGTGGGCGAGGAGGACCGGGACGGAGGAGACCCCAGGACCCGCCGGGAGGATGGGGGTGAGGGGGGTGGGGGCGGGGACACAGACCTTCGTCTTCCTCGTCCACAGAGGTCGAGGGCCGCAGCCGCTTCTGGTCCCCGGATGTGGCTGTGTCCGGGGGCTCCTTCCTCTTGACCTTGAAGGAGGGCAGGCGGATGGCGCCGCGCAGCCCGATGCCCAGGCCCAGGCCCTCGTAGCCCAGGCCCTCGCCCTTGCCCCAGGACTCCAGCAGGCCCGACGTGATGCGGTCCTTGGGTTTCGGCCGGTCCTCGTCCTTGTGCTCGCCCGACTTCACCGGGGTCAGCGAGGCCTGCGGGGCGACAGAGGGACCGGCCGGCGATGAGGGTGCGGCCGGCGGCTCCCGGGGTGGCCCTCCCGGCGGCCCGCCTTCTCCCCGTGCTGCCAGCTGGCCGCTCGGGGCTCCCCGGAGACGGCAATTCACCGAAAGCCTCGGCGTTACTGACACACCCGGTTCACAACGCCCTCTGTGCTGGCCTGTTTTGGGGGGGGACAGCAGCATTCCCCGTCCTGTGTCCCGGGAGGAGGGAGGGGTGCCGGCGTGGCCCACCCACCTTGGCCATGCGCTCCTTCTTGTCCCACCACTCGTCGAAGGCCCGGAAGGCCACCACCTCCACCATTTTGCGGTTCAGGTCGCGCTTCATGATGGCCTTCAGCTCCTTGAGCACCACCAGCAGGACGCCGTCCACCGTGGCCTTGTGTGGGTCCTCCTGGCGCGGCATGTAGCCCGGGGGCGGCACGGACGGGTCGAACTTGGGCAGGGGCGGCCAGGGCTGCCCGCGCCCCGGGCCCGCGTTGCCCAGGGAGAAGGGGCTCCGGTAGGGGGGCAGGTTGACGAACTGCAGCCCGGCCGCGGCCGCCATGAACGGGGGGTAGGGGCACGCGCCGTGGCCCGTCATCAGACGGCTCAGCATCTGCGTCTGCATCTGGAAGGACATGGGCATGCCGCCCCACTGGCCGCCCAGCACGTGGCTCATGTCCACCTGCATCACGGGGAACAGCCCCGGCGGGAAGGGGGGCAGCGGCGGCAGGATGGGCGGGGGCGGGACCCCGGGGGGCGCCGGCAGCGGTGGCGGGGGCACCGACACGGCCGGGTGGGCCGGGGGCGGCGGGGGCGGCGGCGGCAGAGGCGGGGGCATGGGGAAGCCGGGCTGTGGTGGCGGCGGCGGCGGGGGTGGGGGCAGCGGCGGGAAGCCGGGGGGCGGGGGCAGCGGCAGGTTGGGGGCCAGCACAGAGGGGCCTCCCACAGCCGCCGAGCCCGGGGCCACCACCATGGGCTTGGGGCAGTCGGCACTGGTGATCGGGGCCGAGGGCATCTCGTCGTCCGAGATCTCCATGTCCTCACCCGAGGACTGCTGGCCCTGCGGAGAAAGGGGAGATGGCATTGAGTGTGGGGGGCCAGCCTGGCCCCCAGAACCCTCGCCCAACACCGCAAGTTGGAGGAGCAGCCTCCAGCCCTTCGCCTCTCTCAGCCTCAGTGTCCCTGTCTGCACAACGGGCATCCTGGCACCAGGGTTACCGGCCTCCTGGCACCCGGGTTACCGTGAGGACTGGGTCATCTTACAAACATCCCCTCAGCACTGTCCTAGGTGCTGACCACGCAGCGGCGAACAAGACAGACAAAGCGCTTGCTCCCCCAGAGCGGGGCTTGTGGAGGGAAGCGGCAGAAGGGACCCGGGGCGAAGAGGTGAAACACACCGTGCGTGTGTCCGGAGGAAAAGGAAGGCGGGAAGGGAGCCGCGGGGAGAGGAGGAAAGCCGGTGCTGTGTCAGTTTGAGAGCTGCTGTTTCCACTTGTCCTCGGAGGAGATAACGCTAATGACTAACGCCTCCGCGGCACTCACAGCGCCTGGCACCTCTCTAAGCACCTGCCACGCGCTCCCTCAGCCGGTGCTCAGAAACGCCCGACAGAGCAGGGCTGAGCTGGAAATGGGCACAGAGGGCTTCGGGGACTTGCCCAAGGCCACCCGGCCAGCAAGAGCCGGGGCCAGGATGTGAGCCAGAGCGGCTCCCCGGCCTGTGCCCCCCTCAGCCTGCCGTCCTCCCCGTGGCCGAGAAGCCTGTGGAGAGGTGGCATGAGGCCGGGGCTTAAGAGCACTGAGGGCCCATAAAGAGGAGGTAAGTCTTTACTTTCCCTTAATTACTCTTTTCGTCTATAGCTGCGGTTCTCAACCCGTGGGTCGTGACCTGTTTTCTGATGGTCTTAGGTTCTACAGCAGCGACCCACAGGTTGAGAACCACTAGCAGGGTCGCCTAAGACCATCAGAAAACACAGATATTTACATTACGATTCACCACAACACGAGGAACTGTATTAAATGGTCGCAGCATTAGAGAGGTTGAGAACCGCTGGTCTATAGCCTCATGATGTATGGGCCGCTCCGTGTGGGCCAGGCTGCGGCTGAGTCTCATTTCTTTCCTCGCTTCACTTTTAGAATGGAGTCCGCTGGGTCACCCTGGGTAATAAGGTTACGCAGGCTCCAGGCGTAGCTTCTATAAGACATCCTCTGGGCGCTATCCTGTGTTTTCCCACCCCCAGTCAAGTCCCACGCCCCCTTTCCCTCTGGCAACCACCATACCGTTGTCTGTGTCTGAGTTTTGGGGGCTTTTTTTGTTTGTTTTTGCTTCATCCCTTCACCTTTGTCACACAGCCAGCCCCCCAACTCCCCTTCCCTCTGACAGCGGCCAGTCTGTCCTCTGTTTCTACGAGTCTGTTTCTATTTTGCTAGTTCATTTTGGTCATTAGAGTCCACACGTGGTGCTTGTCTTTCCCTGACCGGCTCATGTCACTTCGCATAATGCCCTCCAGGCCCACCCACGGTTGCAAAAGGTGTGATTTCCTTCCTTTTCTACGGTTTTCCCATTCACTCAGCCTGCCCCCCTCCGAGGCTGCTTCCACACCCTGGCTACTGTAAGTCACGCTGCAGTGAGCACACCCACTCCATTTCTTATCTGCGCCGTGACCTCGAGACGCGGGGCTCCCCTCCCCTCCCTCCTGACGGGCGAGGAAACACGCGAGAGAGTCGAAAGCCATGGGCCCAAGAGGCAGAGCCAGCCATCAACAGGGCAGGGCTCCAGCCAGGGTGCTGCCCAGAGCAGGGGCTGCTGCCGGAGTCCAGGGACCTGGTAGCCACCCCTGGTGAACAGGGCAGTCAAGGATGACCCCGGCTCTAAAACGGGCAAAAGCCAGTTGACACTGGGATGCAGGGGGGAGGAGGCAGGGGGGTTGCACGGTGGGGGTGGAGCGAGAAAGGCAGGCAGGGGTGGGGAGGACAGGGCAGGGCCACCCCCCCGGGCTCCGGAGTCAGGACAAGAGGCGAGAAGCTGCCCTGAGTGAACTTGGCTGAGATGGAGCCTTTTGTAAGCTGCAGGCCTGGGAGGGCATTGAAGGCGGAGGGGAGGGGGTCTGTGCAGGCTGTCAGGTCAGCCTACAGGCCAGGAAGGCCTCAAAGGGAAAAAGGGGGAGGGGAGAGGGGAGGGGAAGAGCACATCTGTGGCAGCGGCAGCAAAAAGCTCGGGCTTTTGCTAGGTTCCCTCTATTCTCCTCGCTTTCCTCCCTCCCAGCGTCCCCACGCCAGCGCTGGGAGCAGGAGAGCGAGCTGACAGGCGGACTCAGCCTGGCTCGCAGGGACAGCGCCCAGATCAGCCCTGGACAGCGCCCAGCAGGACGGGCGCCGCAAGCAGAGGGTTAACCCAGCCGGCCAATCACAAGGAGCCGGGGACCCCGTCAGGCCCCTCCCTCCCTCCCTCCGCCCTGCCTCACTTGGGGTGAGAACCGGGTGAGAACCCAAACGGTGCAAACAGCCCGGGCATCCGGGCACCAATCGGCACCAACCCAGGCCGCGCCTGGGGCTCCCCTCACTCGGGCCCGGACGGGGTGCGGCAGGTGCTCTCACCATCATCCCATTTCACTGGCACCGAAACTGAGACTCAGAGAGGGAAAGTGCCTTCCCTAACTAACTAAGGCCACATGACCAGCGTGCGCCCGAGCTGGGGCTCAAGGCCTAGCGCCTGCAGCTTTAACCACCGGCCCGTGAAGAAAGGGAATCCCCGGCTTTTACCGCGCCCCCCAGCCCCGCCCCCGCGCCCGCAGCGGGCCTCCCTGCGCAGCGCTCCCGCCCCCAGAGCAGCCCGGGTTGCAACTCCCGGGTCAGTCCCTACGAGCCGGGATGCTGCTCTCCCGGCTGCCGGCAGGGGGCGCCCCAGGCCAGCCTGGAGGTTATCAGCGCTCCCAGGCTTTCCTGGGCTAAGAGGTCCTGAGGCTCCAGGAGCCCAGCTCTCTGGGCCCCAGCCTCCCCCCCACTTCCCGGTGGGAAAGCCCACCCCCCCACTACTCTGTGCTTCTTGCCCAGCTGGTCAGCGGCGGGAAGGAGGGAGGACGGCTGGGCGGGCAACCCCCACCTCTGCACACCTGTCAGCTCCCCAGCACCTGCAACCACTTCCCCAGAACTGCCTGCAGGCCCCCCTGGAGTCCCTGCCACCTGTGCTCCCTCCCGGGCAGGCCGTGTTCTTCTCTGTTCCTCCCCGAGGCAGCCGAACCGGCCTAATCAAAGGGCCTGGGCGGGGGACCCTCCTCCGGCCACCCACAGGGGCACTGTGCTCTAAGCCCCTGGCTGCTCATGCCCGTCCATCAGGGGCCCACAGGTTAACGCAGGTCTCCAGGAGGGACAGGAGGGAGTGGTCAAGGAAGATGACCTCGTACCCACCTCCAGGGAAAGATGGCATGCCTATGATACCCACTACCCCCAAAACCCTGAAGCTGGAGGTCCGGGCAATGAGACCCCAGGAGAGGATCTAAGGGTGAGGCGAGGGTGGACAGCTTGGCCGGCTCCTGGCTGTGGCCCTCCCCCTGGGCTGGCCCTTAACTCCTTCACTGCTGGACGAGGAAAGTGGGATAAGGGACAGTGCCACGCCTCCCCGCCTTCTCGACATGGTTCCCCCCTTCTTTCCGGAGGCACCAGGGTGCAGGAGGCAGGGCTCCCACCTTCTCCCCAACCTTCCTGAGCCTCGGGACCTGATCACTCTAAGCCACCCAACAGAGAAGGGAGCCACACCATCACCGCAATCCACACTCTCGGGGACCTGAGAGACTCCCACTAAAGATCAAGTCAGAATGGATCCCGGGGCAGCCCTTCCTGACTTCCCCTTCCTGTCCGGGAGAGCGACAGAACTAGGTCACGCTTCCCTTCTCCCCACGGCTACGGGGGAACCTAAGAGCCAAACCGGCGGCTCAATCACAGCCTCCTGCTTCTTGCATCCTTTTTTTTTTAATTCTCTACCGACGGACCTGCTCTCCTGGCTGCTCTGGCCCTGTTGCTTCTTCTACGTCTCAGCTAGTTGTCCAAGGGGCTGATGTTTCAGAGGGGTAAAGGAGGGAGACACCAGACAGACAAAACCAAGCCCAGACGAGAGACAAGACGGACGGACAGACAGACATGACGGACGGTACCTCATCCATCTTCTCTGAGGTCGGGGTCCTGTCTCCAGCCAGGTCCAAGGTCACCTCAGTGGTCTGGCCCAGGAGACCGACGGGGTCCGGGGGGCCCGGCTCGGGCGGGGGGCGGGGTCCCAGCCCCAGGTCCAGCTCCTCGTCCTCGTCCGAGTCGGGCAGGGGCGTGGGGCTGATGTCCTCCAGGCCGGTGCTGGAGGGGCGCGAGGAAGGCGGCGTGGGGCCCCGGAAGCCGGGCTGGGAGTTGGCGCCGAAGGGCGCCAGCGGGGACAGCTGGGAGGAGGAGGAGGAGATGGGGCTGCCCTCCATCTGCAGCTCCGTGTCCGAGTCCTGCTCCGGGAGGAAGGGCAGCTTGGTCCGCTGCTCCTTCAGCAGCATCTCGATGCGCGAGTCCAGGCTGTCGTGGGGCTTCTCCAGGCCCGCGGGCGACGACTCCAGCGTGGGGGTGCCGGGGCTGTCGCAGGGCTCGGGGCTCCAGCCGAAGGTCGGCCGGCCACCCAGCTCCATGCTGTTGGCGTCGGGGGGCGGGGGGCCGGGCGGCGTGCCCGGCCTCTCCTTGGTCCGGGGCTCCGCGGGCGGCAGGGGCGGGGGCGCGGGGGCCCTGCGGAACTCCCCGCCGTCCCGGGCCCCAAAGGCGGCGGCTGCGGCGGCGGTGGCTGCGGCGGTGACGGCGACGGCGGGCTCCTCGGGGGGTGGGGGGAAAGGGGGCACAGGGGTCTGGTAGGGGGAGAAAGCGGACTTGAATGTGACTCCGGGGGCGGGGGTGGCCGGGGCGGGGGGCGGAGTGTGGGCGAACGTGGCCGAGTCCTGGGGCTGGGCCTTGAACGGGGGTCCGCCGCCGGCCCCGCTGCCCACGGCCCCGAACGGGAGGTCCACGGCGCCCCGGAAGGCGGCGGCGGTGGCCCCGGCCACCACGGGGACGGCTGAGGAGGAGGAGTTGTGCACATAGTGGTGCTCGTGGCGGCGGTTGTAGGCGTCCGTGAACTTGCTCTCGTGGCGCCGGGCCTTGAAGGTCGCCGCGGGGTCCTGGCTGAAGAGGTAAGAGGGCGTGGGCTGGCGGCTGGAGTAGCTGGAGTCCTGCGAGAAGGGGGTGCCCAGGCGCGGCGTGAGCGGCGTGCCCTGCCCGTAGGAGTTGGGCGTGTCCAGGCGACAGCTGGAGTACGCCGTGTCCTGGGAGAAGGGGGTCCCGCCACTGTTTGGGGTGACGGAGGAGGAGCCGGAGCCGCAGCCGGTAGACAGGCCACCATCCTTGAGGCGCTTCAGAGCATCGGACAACTAGAGAGAGAGAGAGAGAGAGAGAGAGAGAGAGAGAGGTGAGATCACTGGGGGTGTGTGGGGTGGGGGGAATCTGTCCCCCTCTCACTGGCCGCCAGGAGTTCAGAGCCAAACGGGTCGCTTTGGAACATAAAAGAGGGGCATGGGAGGTGGAAGAGGAGTGTCCTGCTCTCAGGGTAGCCAATCAGCCTCAGGGACTCTGGGGTTTTTTCCTAATCCCGAGGCAGAGAGAAGAGAAGACCCTGACACCTTGGTTAGAACCCGGATCTCCTTCCCGCCTCCCTCCAGGCAGGGGCAGCAGCCAGACTGTGGTCCTGGGAGTGAGAGGGCGGCCTCAGAGTTCTGGCTGAAATAAC
This sequence comes from Lasiurus borealis, assembly GCA_004026805.1. Classification (NCBI taxonomy): domain Eukaryota; kingdom Metazoa; phylum Chordata; class Mammalia; order Chiroptera; family Vespertilionidae; genus Lasiurus; species Lasiurus borealis. Next base: position 5,130 of record PVJN01031643.1, on the reverse strand, counting down.
GGGACCTGGTAACCGGGCCCCGGGAACCCAGCTGGCAGCAAGGGAACGGTCCCCTCCTTCGGGAAAAGCTTCTCGGGAGGGGGGCCGGGCAGGTGCTGGGGGAAGGGCTGGGATGGGAATCTCTGCAGGTGCCGGTGGTCCAGGTGAGCATCCTGGGGGGCGGGGCCTGGGGGAGGAGTGAGTCTTGCTCTGGAAAGAGGGAGCTGAACTCTGCTTTCTGGGAGCAGGGGTAGAGGGGTGCACAGGACATATAGGATGCAGCCTCTACGTGGAGAGCGGGCTCCAGACGGTCTCGGGGCTGTGGGAACCCCAGCCTGCGCTTGGCCAAGCTCGGTTCCCTCGTAGGCCCCGGGGGCCCCACGGGGGCGCTGGTGATGGGGAGAGGGGGTCCTGACGTGATAAACCCACCTGCAGGGCCTCGTTGACGATGGGAGAGACGGCATCCAGCTCGCCCACCGGGAGGGTCTGGGGTGTGTACCGGCCCGTGACCAGCAGCTCGTAAAACCGCATTCGGGTTTCCCCTGTGGAAGGATGAGGGAGGCGGGATTCAGCCAGGTTCCCCGACGGGGCAGCCCCCCACAGGCTGGCTTCTCTGTGGGTCCCTGTGCCTGAGACCCCAAGCCTGGGGAAGCTGTGTGACCATAATCGAGTTCCCCCCTCTCTTTGCACCCTCCTCAGGAGCCCTATCTGCGCAAGGAAGCTGCTACGTTGCACCCTTTTTCTCATCCTGAGACTCAGAAGTGAATGCCTAGCAGGGCTGGGATTCCCCCAAATACAGAAATGCCACCCCCCACACAGAGCCTCTTCCTGCACCTGGACGCCCGAAGAAAAGAGCCAGGTCTTCCCAATCCTGTGCTTTCCCTTCCCCCCTGAATAGTCAGGGCCTGGAGGCGCGAGGTGAGGAGGAGGGACCGTTTGTGGGTAACTTTTGGGGGCCAGGTGACCAGCAGTTTACAGTACCAGGTGCCGGCGAACCACACAGGCCCCTCCCTCCGAACAGAACAGACTCCCCAGCTCAGGGGCTGGTCCCCAGCGAGCCCTGTCTGGTGACCTCCCACCCCTCCCGGCAGAGAGAGGCCTCTGTAGGCCAGGGGCCCCAGATCTCCGATATTTATAGAGCCCCGCGAGGCAGCTGCTTACATATGCAAAGGAGACGCATTCCTTGAGCTTCACTTTACACTTTACTGGTCTCTTTCTTGAAATACAAACTTAGTTGGCAGCTCTGAGGGGCCCCCACCTTTTTTTTTTTTTCTTTCTCTTTTCTCTACTTCGCAGAAATGAAATTCTGGTGAGAGCTGGCTGCTCCTTCGAATGGGGAGGGGGCTCCACATTTGATTCTCAGGCCTGCAGCCCCCCCAGGGGGAAGTAGGTTTGAAAGGGTCTGTACTCCCCTCACAGAGATGGAGAAACTGGATCTGGGGGTGTTGGGGGGCTGTGGCTTAGAGAGGAACCTGGATTTGTGTCCCTGGAAGACTCAGAACTAGGTACAGCTCAGCAGAGTTTAGGGGACAACAAAGCCCACCCAGGACCTCAGCAAGGTCTCAGAGACTCAGTCAACATGCATTCATCATTAAAAGCAAAAAATAAAGGTTTAGCGCTTTCTGTCTTGGGTTTTGTGTGCCCTGGTAGCTTACAAAAACCCCTGGAAGCCACCCACCTGAGCCCACCCAGAGACCTGGAGGGGCTCCCGACCCAGTGACAGGATCTGCCGGGTCACAGGGCCGGCTGGTCCTCAGAGTGCCCGGCACCGATCCCGGCTCCTTCTGTCTTGGTGGGAACTGGAGTCCTTGCTCACCCCTCCAAGCCAGCTTTCAGTAGGAGCCTCCCGGTACCCACAGGGTGGGAGGTGTGGCCTCCCCAGCTGGCCGCTCCCAGCAGCCAGCAGGGAGTGAACACAGGGCAGGGGAGGTGCTGCTGTCTCTTTAAGAGAGAGGAGGGACGACACGGTGTCAACCCTAGAGCACCCGGAGCAGCCCGCCCCACGCTATCTGGAACATTATCAATGAAACCACACTCTGGGCCCAGATTGGTTCCCACTTCCACGGGGAAGGGGTGGCACGGAGGAAGGGCGCCCTCAATCCTCGGAGGACTCTCCTTTCGGTTGAGGGACATACTCCTTATGCATTTAAAGGCATCCTGGTCGCTCTTTCTCATCCTCCCCCCCTCTCCCCAACAAATAAACAAACCCAGACTCCGCCCCTCACAGAGGGCAACACTGGGGACTGACTGTCTAAGCGCCCAGGCCACCTGGGCTCCAGAGGGGCCCTCCTGGGTGTCAGCGGTGGGGAAGCCTCCGGATAGTCCCTGGAGGTGCCCAGTGGCCAAGGACCCGCACATTTGGTAAATTATAGCCTGTCTCCTAGCAACAATACAACACATTTAAGCTCCACGTGACTCTATCCTCAGGAGGTGGGGGGCAAATTTTTTTTTTTTTAAAGATTATAGAAAGGCATTCAAGGAAGAGTGAGGAGGGGTCCCCAACACTGCAGGAGGGGCTCTGGGACGGGAGGGGCCTCCCCTGACACAGGTCTTGAGCTCCTGAGCCCGCCCGCACTCACCTTTGGTGTCCAGCTCCACGTGGATGATATTGCCCATGACCGAAGTGCTATGCAAGTGCTGGACCGCCTCCTTGGCCCCCCGGACCGTGGCGAAGACCACCTTGGCGATGCCCAAGTGCTTCTTGGTCTTGGGGTTGTACAGAATCTCCACCTCCTCCACTTCCCCATACTTCTTGCACATGTCCCTCAGGAAGTTTTCGCGGATGTTGTCGTTCAGCTTGGCAAATGTCACCTGCTTCGGCGGCACGGGGCCCACGTAGAACTCATCGATCTGGCAGGGGGTGGATGAGGAGGGGGTTTGGAGAGCATTGAAATTGCAGGGAAAACACAGCATTCCCCACTGTGCCTGCCCTTTGAAAACAATGAAGGGTAGAAAAAAAAATAAAAAATAAAAAATAATTTTTTGGGGGGGGGGAAAAAATGCACGCGGGCGGGCCCGGGAAGCAGAGGATTAAATCGTTTGGAACGTGGAAGTCCTCCGGGTTCGAAAGGAAAGGGGGAAAAAGAAACAGTTTCTCTTTCTTCCCCCCCCTCCCCACCCTGCCCTCTCCATTCCGGCCTCCTCTGCCTGCGGCTGAATCAGGGGCGACCCCCGGGGGCTAGGGAAGTCGATCTCTCTGAAGCCACAAGGCTGGGAAGGGATGGGGGGCGGGTCCCGGAGCCAAGCCCTCCGGACTGGCAGGAGCCAGGCGGGGGGACCCCGCAGCCCCCCAGCTGGGCCGGGCAAGACACTGTATCGGCGCCTTGATTACAGTTTCAGCGCAGGGTTATTCTGTTTACAGTCGCCCCTCCCGCCGCCGCCGCAGCAGCTCCCCCTCCCCGCCCAAACTTCCCTGTCTGGGACGGCGGGAACTCGGAACCCGGCGGGGCTCCGCCAGGACTGGCGTTATTTTCGAACTCGGGGAGCGGGGAGGAGGCGCCGCGGGGCCGGGGGGCAGGGGGGGAGGGGTCCCACCTTGAATTTGGGCACCGACAGCTCCAGCTCCTTGTTTTTGGTCCAGATCCCGACCACCCGGGGGTCCTCGACGATGTCCACCGGGCGGTTGCTGGACATCTGTAGGGAGAAGTGGGGGGGGGGGGGGGGTGCGAGGCTTGGTCTCCCTCCCTTCCCCCCCAACCCCCTGGGTCCGGCAGGAGGGGCAGACCCCCTCCTCCAGGCACTTGTCAAACTCCAGGGCTGGGCACCGGGGCTGACAGTTGGCCGGGTGGCGGGGGGGTGGGGGGAACGGGGGTCCCCCGGGCCGCTCGACCCCCCCCCTTTCCCGGGGGCCCGGCGGGGAGGCGCGCCGGCTACTCACCGCCAGGCTGAAATGCTGCCCATCGTAGCGGTACAGTTTATGGTGTCCCTTCTTCAGAGCCGGGTCAATCATCAACTTGTAACTTCTCCAATGGTGGTTCCTCCTCTCGCCCGAGGGGCCGGGCTGCGGCGGGGGCTGCTGGTGGTGGTGGTGGGGGTGACTGTTCTCCATGCCGTTAACCCAACCTGGAAACCAGCAAGTTGTTGTCGTCCCCGCCGCCGCCGCGGCCGCCGCCGCCGCTTCCACACACACACACACACACACCCGCTCGGGAACCGAATCGTCCGGCCCCCCACCCCCTCCCACCCCCTTACCAGCGCGCCCCGAAAGGCGCTGTCTCGCTGGCTGGCTGGCTGGCTCCCCCCCCACCTTCCCCCGAAATAAGAAGCAGAGCGAGAGAGAATAACACCCTTTCGGGAGAATCAGAAGCCCGCCCGCTCGGCCAGCGTCTCGGGGAGACGGCGAGGGGCTCCGGGGGACCCCCGGTGCAGGCTGGCGGGGCGCCGGGCGCCGGGAGGACGCGGGCTCCGGCCCATGGTGCCGCCCGGCCGCCCGGCGTGGCGCGCACTCGCTCGCTCGGCCCGGCTCGGGCGCGGGGCTCGCGGCAGGCCTGGCTCCGCCCGCCCGCCCGCCCGCCCGCCCGCCTGCCGCCCGCCGCCCGCCGCCTGCCCGCTCGCTCGGCCGCCCGCTCGGCCGGGGCCCGGGGCCGAGGCTGGGGGCTTGGGGCCGCCCGGCTGCCCGGCCGCGGCCTCCCCCGCCCCGCGCCGCGCTTACATCCCCGCCGGGCGCCGGCCTCCCTGCGCCGCCAGCCAGTACATGGTGTCCCCCGCGGGAGCCGAGGCCGGGGCTGCCGGACGGGGGGCCGGGAAAGGGGGGCGCCGCCGCCGCCGCCGCCGCCGCTGCCGCTGCTGCTCCCGGGCCCCGAGCTGCTGCTGCCGCCGCCGCCGCTGCCGCTGCTGCTGCTGCTGCTGCTGCCCCGGAGGCGGCTGGCGGCGGAGGCTCGGCTCCCAGAAGCCGCACATCCCACAATACACCGCTAAGGAGCCCGACCCGAGCGCTCACCCTCCTCCTCTTCCTCCTCCTCTTCCTCCTCCCCTCGCCTGGCTCGCCGCTTCCCCAGGCACTCACTCTCTCCCGGCCGCGGCAGCTGCGCCGCCACAGAGCCCGGGCCCCGGCGGCCCCCCACCCCTCCACTCGCGCGCTCCCACACTGCCTCCCCCCTCCCCAGGGGGAGGCCTTTTAATTTATTTATTCTGCTGGGACCTAGGTGGGGG
>PVJN01031642.1:0-24715 GCA_004026805.1 Lasiurus borealis | reverse complement strand
GGAACCCAAGCTCCGGAGGCACTGGCTGTGCTAAAAATAACTTTTATAACCTCTAAAAACACCCACGCATGCCGGGTTATTGACACCGTGTTATTGTTGGGGAGCTGTAATTTTCGTGTTTGCTGTAACAAGGTGACATTACATTTTCGTTGTGGTGATGTTGTGTCATCACCGCTCAAACACAAACAGATGACAAGGATCTGCTGTAATTTAAAAAAGCAATCCTAACAAGTACTGAAGCTATCAGCTACCGTGTTAAGAGGCTAAGTACGTAGGGGGTTGTGAGCTCAAAACAAGAGGCAAGAAGTAGGAAATTTGCCATGCTCTTTAGTTTCATTAGGAAAAGGTTTTTTTTTTTTGTTTTTTTTTTTAGAAATGATTTTGCATACAAGAATCACAACAGGGAAGGTCTACAGGTGATTTACTTTTGTGTTTGTACTCTTCTGTGATTTCCAAGGTTTTACTTTTATTTCAGAAAAGTTATTGGGAAGTATGAAGTTGGAAATTGCATTTTTTTTGCCTCAGACCTATCAAATAGATGAAATTTATTTTATGGAACATTAGTAATATGTTCTAGACATGTTGATATGTACTGTAAAATTACATTCACAACTGCAATTACCAGCCTTAACTCTAAGATTGTATCTAAACAAAACAGGACAGTCCTGGCCAGGTGGTTCAGTAGGTTGGAGTGTTGACCTGTACAACAAAAGGTTTCTGGATAGATTCTGGTCGGGGCACATACCTCAGTTTCAGGTTAGATTCCCAGTTGGGGTCTCTATAGGAGGCAATGGATAGATGTTTCTCTCTCCCTTCTTCTAAAATTAATAAAAACATTTCCTCAAGTGAGGAATTAAAAAAACAGCAAACACACACACACACACACACACACACACACACACACACACACAATCAGGGCAGCCTGGCTGGTATGGCTCAGTGGTTGAGCATGGACCCATGAACCAAGAGGTCACCAGTTCAATTCCCAGTCAGGGCCTATACCCTGGTTGCAGGCTTGGTCCCCAGTAGAAGGGAGGGTGTGTGTGTATGTGTGCAGGAGGCAGCCAATCAATAATGTTTCTTTTTCATCAATGTTTCTTTCTCCCTTCTTCTCTCTCTACAAATCAATAAAAACATTTTTAAAAACAGAGCAAAACAACCTTGACCAGGTAGCTTAGTCGGTTAGCACATCATCCTTATATAACCAAGGTGGTGGATTCCATTCCAGTCAGGGCACATTTAAGAATCAACCAATGAATGCATGCATAAGTGGAACCACAAATTGATGTTTTTTTCTCTCCCTTCATCTCTCTCCCTCTCTTTATTGATCGCTCAGTTCTTTCTCTGCTGTTTGCCCTGTCAAAATACTGCTGTGTGCCCTGTCAGATAAAAAAAAAATGGGTGAGCAGGGTAGGACATACAAGAAGGTAACATTTTGTTTTCAAGGAAATGTTCTGATGAAGATGAAACTTCTGACCAATGGTAAACAGCTCTTTAATCTACATAATGGCTACAAATGTTAACTCTCAGTGGATTTGGCTCTGATATTATTGAATACCATATTATGTAGTTTCTTTTATGAACTGAAGTTTCACTTGTTCTGCAATCACTTCTCAATTAACCTTGGTAATGGGAGACAGAAAGAACAGTTACATATAATCCAAAATCCTAAATTTAGCACAACAGCTGGGACCAGATAATAACAATTGTAAAAGGCTTACTGAGTGAACAAGCCAGCAAGATCTATGATTTACTAGTTGTTCCTTTTTCTCTGCTTGATTTTCAAGAAACATAAAGACCAGAAAAATAATGTTGAGAACAAAAGCTGTAAATATTGGATAATCTGGAACACAAACTAACAAATTTTCTTTTAAATAATTAAGTTAACAGCATGTGAATAAAAAATGTTGTCTAAGCATTTGTTAGACTACCTTGAAACTTTTTTTTTTTTTACCTTGAAACTTTTTATTGAGAATCTTAGGTCTGTTAGAAATTGGAGATCATTATGCATTGTAAAAAGTATCTGAAAAAGGTATATTTTTTATTCATTCATTCATTATTCAAGTTATTATTTTGTTCACTCAGCACTCACTTTTGCTAGGCACGTGCTAATCTCTGAGAATACAAAGGTCACCAAAAACAGGTTGACTATTCTCATGGAGCTTCCAGTACTCCCTACTGTAATTGCATAGCCTTGGTCAAGTCATACTCTTCAGCCTTCTTTCACCTATAAACATGAGGTGCTTGGACTCTGACAATAAATAATCTCTTTTCTTTCTAATCCTAAACCAATCCTGTATTTGCATAAAATATGTCTAGAGTGTTTGGAAGAAAGGACCTACCTACAATAGTAACCCTAAATGTTGGCAATAAGTGAGTTTGCATCTTGGGGCACCCAAGCAAAACAAACATCTCTGGTGAGGGTAGGTGACGCAAGAAAAGTCAAAACAACTGGCAGGACCTGTTTTGTTCTCCATTTTGCTTTCCCCTAGTGTTCCAAAGATTTATACATAGCTACCTTCATAAACTCATCTTCAGCAAGAAGGTAGTTACCTCAACTTTTGCAGGTTTTGTTGAAATGGGCAGTATCTATCCAAACTGTGTAGGTAATAGAGGTCTCTATAAGTTCTCTTACTAAAGTGATTAAAATAGCTGGTGTGCTCACTTTATTATTACAAGGCTGTTACTATGGCCAAGGTCATGGCACCAATCCAGGCTATGATAATGAGCTCCATCAAAAGTAGGGATTGGTGCCTTTTAAAAAAAAATTATTATTCCTGTATCTCTAGCACCAAGTAAAGAACCTGGCACAGAGTAGGAGCTCAATGCATGTCAACCTTTATAATGACCAATGCAATCTTCTTGCACATACCCACAAACTGTACCCTAACATCAAATGGCATTTTCCCCTAGGCAGTGGTTCTCAACTTTTTAAATGCCGCAGCCTTTAATACAGTTTCTCCTGTTGTGGTGACCCCAACCATAAAATTATTTTCATTGCTACTTCATAACTGTAATTTTTCTACTGTTAATGAATTGCAATGTAAATATCTGTGTTTTCCGATGGTCTTAGGCAAAGAACTGCTAGCAGGGTCATCGGAAAACACAGATATTTACATTACAATTCATAACAGTAGCAAAATTACAGTTATGAAGCCGTGCTCGGTGCTCGGTGGAAGAGGACGACCTTACCCCCAGAGGAGAGGACCGGTCTTTGGTCAAGGGTATATGAGTAGCTGCACTCCCCTGCTAGACCCTCCAAACAAGCTCTCAAGGTCCATTTGTAGGAGAACAGAGGATAGTCAATCTTCCAAGATTCCAGACATATCCAAATGAGGTGCTGCACATGGCAGTCTGTCTGTCTTTAAACAAAGAAAAATACAAAAACAAAAAAAGAGAGAAAAAAAGAATTGGGAAAACAGTGTGTAATACAAACTTTATTTGTGAAGAATACATTTTAATTGCGCTTTTGGTGTTGTCTCATAATAGTAGGAATGTGTTGTTGTTTGAATTGTGCCCCTCCCAAAATAATACATTGAAATCCTAACTCCTGTACCTGTGAATGTGACCTGATTTGGAAATAGCGTCTTTGCAGAGGCAATAAAGTTAAGATGACGTTAGGCTGCATAGGGATGAATACTAAATCCAATTACTAGTAACCTGATAAAGTGAGAGAGAGAGATGAAGACAGAAAGACCCAGAGAAGATGACCATGTGACAAGGCAACAGCGATTGGAATGAAGCCTCTGCAAACCAAAGAATACAAAAGGTTTCTAGGAGCCCCCTGAATTTTAGAAAGAGGCCAGTATGGATACCCCCCAGCGATGTCAGAGGGCAGATGGCCCTGCTGACACCTTCACTTTGTTCTTTTCTCCTTCAGAACAAAGAATAAATTTCAGTTGTTTTCAGCCATTCAAGTTTGTTGTCTTTTGTTACTCTAGCCCTTGGAAACTAATATAGAACTCTGGCAAAGAATATTGTCATAATTTTTTCTTGGCCTGTTTTGTTGTTGATATTGCAAGTTTTCTAAATGTTCCAGGTTCTGAATGGTCACCAGAACCATTAAACACAGAGGTCTTTAATTCTGTAAAAATTACAATAAATCAGCTGCAAAAGTGAAGAAAATCTCAAATGTCATGGAGGAGCAACCTTGTGACCTACAGCTAAGGAACGATGATGAATAAGTGATTGAAAATCATCAAATGAAATTTTAAATATGGTGATTAGTAGATCTGTTTATCAGAAAGTATTGTGGTAGGGAAGAATAAATAGGCCTAGCTGGTGTGGCTCAGCGATTGAGCATCGACCTGTGAACCAAGAGGATCTGGCAAATGCCTACATTTTGCAGGCTTGATCCCCAGTCTGGGTCATGCAGGAGGCAGCCAATCAATGATTCTCTCTCATTATTGATGTTTCTATCTCTATCTCCCTCTCCCTTCCTCTATGAAGTCAATAAAATATATATAGTTTAAAATTTCTAAGAAAAAACACACACACATGAGTAAATAGTACAAATAATGCCCCTGGCAGGTGGCTCAGCTGGTTGGACAGTCATCCTGTGCACCAAGCATGTCAAACTCAAAGGCTAACACAGGCCAAATAAACAGGTTTAAGTTTATGTGGGCTACAAAAAAACAAAACTTTAATTTTAATAGAATGTAGGTTTATTTCAATAGAGACATGCTGAGTACAAAAGGCTGAAATAAATGGGTAACTGTTAACGTAAAATAATAGAACATTTTAATAAAAATTAATATTTTTTCTTGAACATTAACTTACCAGACAATGAATAACTGCAGAAATTAATAAGCATAACACAAATAAACCTATTTTTCTTTCTTTTAAAAAATATATTTCATTGATTTTTTACAGAGAAGAAAGGGATAGAGAGCTAGAAACATCAATGAGAGAGAAACATCGATCAGCTGCCTCCTGCACACCTCCTACTGGGGATGTGCTCACAACCAAGGTACATGCCGTTGACTGGAATCGAACCCAGGACCCTTCAGTCCGCAGGCTGATGCTCTATCCACTGAGCCAAACCGGTCAGGGCAAACCTATTTTTCTTGTTCTCCAAAAATGAAATATTTCCTGTTGCACACACCAAACAAGTCAGTCCAAGATTAATGATGTGACAATTGGCTGCTAAAATATTCCCTGCTAATATTAGTGAAGAGAAATGATGCACCTGCATGTGAGATGTGTAAGGGAAATGAATGCAACATGGTTATAGGAATCAGCCATTAGGAATGTTGTAGTTCATTATTAATAACTAGTGGCTCGGTACACTGATTCATTCACATTGAAAGGAAATTTACTGAAAGAAATATCTTCATATTGCTATTCCCCCTTTCTCTATAATGGAAGTGTCAATCAAATTCATGATTGACAATGACAGATGAAAACACACATGTGCAATTGGTGCCAGGGAGAATTTTATATATATCGCATATGCACGAGTCAACTTAGGCATATTCTAATATATAAAAAGTCAGGGGCCATTATGACCAAAACAACTGGATGGATGACCAAACACAGGCTGCGTGGGGTGACAAGGCCTGCAGGGGGGTTAGTGAGGGATGACCAAATGAAGAAACAGCAGGCTGCATAGGGTGACCAGGTCAGCAGGGGGGGGGGTAGTGGAAGGCAACAAGGCCAGTGTGGGGGAGAGGGCAGTTGGGGGCGATCAGGCAGACAGGTGAGCAGTTAGGAGCCAGTGGTCCCGGATTGTGAGAGGAATGTGTGACTGCTGGTTTAGGCCTGATCCCTGCGATCAGGCCTAAACCAGTAGTAGGACATCCCCTGAGGGGTCCCGAATTGGAGAGGGTGTAGGCTAGGGCTGAGGGGATCCCTTCCTTGCATGAATTTCATGCACCGGGTCTCTAGTGTATATGTATGTGTGTGTGTGTATATATACATTAGAGGCCCAGTACAGCATAAAATTGCACATGGTAGCCCTCTGCTGCTCGTAGCCCCGCCCACCTGTCTGCTACCCTGCCATGTTTACAGTCCCACCCACCTGCCCATTGCTTGCTGCTGCACTTGATGCCCTGCCCACCTGCTGCCCACCTTGTTGCAATCAGAGCCTGTGGGCCATGGGGGAGGGACTGAGAGGTTCTCAATGAATTTCATTGTGACCAGTCATTTGGTTGTCATGGTTGTCACAGACACTGACTTTTTATATATACACTAGAGGCCCAGTGCACAAAATTTGCACACTCGGGTCAGGGGGGAGGAGGAGAGTCCCTCAGTCTGGTCTGCACTATCTTGAAGTCTGGGAACCCTCGAGGGATGTCTGACTAATGGCTTAGGCCTGGGGGAGTGGGCTTAAGCCAGCAGTTGGACAGCCTCAGCGCTGCCGTGGAGACAGAAGAGGCTCCTACCATTGCCACTGCGCTTGCAAGCCATGAGCCTGGTTTCTGGCTGAAAGGCGCTCTTTCTGTGAGAGCGTACTGACCACCAGGGGGCAGCTCCTGCATTGAGTGTTTGCCCCCTGGTGGTCAGTGTGCATAATAGTGACCGGTCTTTACACTGTTTGGTCTATTTGCATATTAGCCTTTTATTTTATAGGATATATATATATGTGTGTGTGTGTGTGTGTGTGTGTGTGTGTAATAAACTTGCTTAATTAGGCCTGCTTTCTGATTTAGTTAAACTTTTTCCAGCCCAGTGAAACACCTCAACTTCTCTTTCAAGTAATTGTCAGCAACACAGAAGTAAATATCAACATGAAGCAGATTATTATTGTAGATTCCACAGGGAGAACAAATATTTAACTGCAGCAGTGTTTGACTATATTCTGTGCAGTGAGAAACCGTGAAGTCATTTTCAAGGTCCACCATTTCTTCTTTTCAGTCAGCTCAAGTTTCTAAGCTTTCTAAATCTCAGTTTCCCAGCTAATGAAAAGAAAATAGGATTCCATCAAGTCTCCTATCTACCTACTCCAGGACTTCTGTGAGGATCAAATGAGATGAAGCATGGGAAAAGCCTTCACAGATATTTGGTTACAGTGTAAAATGTTTCCACTTGGCAATAAAGCAAGTCATGTTCCTGGGCTGAAGAAACCCCAAGGAAGCTAGTCACTAGGGAGAGGAAGCTGGGCATTGCTACATGATATCATTACCTGGCACCCATAGTGACCATTTCCAGGCTGGGCTGGGCTGTCGGCCCCATTTTGTGCCATGGGATCTCAGCAATGTTCGCTGTGATTTGGTGTGCTATCACTCTGGGTGATGGTGGGGCCTGTGTCCCACTCAGGGGAAGCTGAGTGTTGCTTTGTGGAATCCAGGTCTGCAGTACTGTTTCTCTATAAATGGCCAGTGCACATCACGGCAGTTCCTGTGTTGAACGTCTGCCCCCTGGTGGTCAGTGCATATCATAGCAACTGGTCAGACAATTGGACACTTAGCATATTAGCCATATATATATATATTATAATATTGTAAAAATTAAGTTACAAAACTTTTATTAAAGCGTTTCTTACATACCATTATGTTGACTAGGCCTCAAAAATATTCACTGTGGGCCACATGCGGCCCACAGGCGAAAGTTTGACATGCTTGTGTGTACACAAAAAAGGTGGTGGATTCAATCCCTGGTCAAGGCAGTATAGGAAACAACTGATCGATGTTTCTCTTTCACATTGATGCTTTTCTCTCGCATCAATGTTTCTCTCTTTTTTTCTCTCTCTCTAAAATAAAAAAAAAACATATCCTTAGGTGAAGATTTTAAAAAATAATAACAAAAATATACAGTACAATTAACTGAAATGTATAGGAAAATCTAGTTTTGCTTAGTGAGTAAAAAAAAAAAAAAAGATCCAATTGTGTACTTTTAGTTCTTGAAGCAACGTGTTGAAAGACAAGCTATCCTTTCCATAGATAAATTGCTTCCAATAGTTCACTTAAATTCATTGCAGTTCATTTTTATTCTAAAAAGAAAAATCATGTAGTCACTGCTAAGGTACTATAAACAACCTCCACCTTCCTGCCGGTTGGTCCTTTTCTGAAGCTCCTGTTTGTGTAACTTTTGTAACCACAAGTATAAGGAAGTGAAAAGTGATTCTTATTGGTTCTTGCTTATATAAGTGACTGTAGTACTGAGAAAAGTACAAAACCTGTTAACTTCAAGCCATAGAAACCTTTTATCTGAAGGTTTGCTGAGCTGCTGGAGGTCTCTGAGTCATCCAGACTTAAGGTCATTTCAAAAATTAGTAAGAACCTTTCGATAGCTCAGTTGGTTAGAACATCATCTCAATAGGCCAAGGCTGTGTATTCCATCCCCAGCACAGAAAGAATCAACCAATGAATGCATAAATAAGTGGAACAACAAATTGATGTTTCTCTCTTCCTTCCTTCCTCTCTCTCTCTCTTAAATCAATAAAAAAAATTAATAATAATTGTTCAGTCCAGCTGGTGTGGCTCAGTGGTTGAGCATTGACCTATGAACTAGGCAGTCATGGTTTGATTCCTACTCAGAGCACATACCCAGGTTGCAGGCTGGATCCACAGTGTGGGGCATATAGGCGGCAGCTGATCCTGATTCTCTCATAACATTGATATTTCTATCTCTTTCTCCCTTCCTCTCTGAAATCAATAAAAATGTTTGTAAAAATAATAATTGTTCATTTTTGTGACAGTAAATGGACTCAGTATTTTATATATATTATACACTTGATCATAATATCACCCTCTCATCTTGTGGATTAGGAAACGGAGGCTCAGATAGGTGAGTAAATTTCCCAAAGCTACAGTTAATAAGTGGAAGGAGTCTACTTCCTAAATGGACTCATTTTACTTTATTTTAAATATATTGTCATTGATTTCAGAGAGGAAGAGAGAGGGAGAGAGCAATAGAAATATCAATGGTATAAGAGAAACATTTATCACCAGCGCCCTACATGCCTCACACTGGACATATTGCTCACCACTTGGGCATGTGCCCTGAGCAGGAAATGAACTGTGACCTCCTGGTTCATAGGGTGATACCAGGAGCCATGCCAGCCGGGCATAAATGGACTCTTTTTAAGTTCCATCACAATATTATTAAGTAGGTTATATTATTCAAAAATTTTCAAATAGGGGCACTAAGACTCAGAAACAATGAAAATGGCTGTATATTTACAATGTAAATTAGTTTATATAAACTTGGGCTTTGAGATACAAGTTCTAAACAGAATGGCTCTGGTTTATTATATGTCAATTCGAAATAGCAAAATAGTCACATTTAAGTAATAATAGCAGCTCAGAGAGATGGCAGCACGGATAAACACCTGAATTTGCTGCCTTGTACAACCACTTCAAAACTACAACTAAAAGACAAAACAGCTATCATCCAGAACCACAGGAAGGCTGGCTGAGTGAAAATTCTACAACTAGAAGGAAAGAGAAAACCACACTGAGACTCAGAGGAGGTGCAGAAGTAAAGTGCAGAGATATGGAGGTGCACGCATGCAGTTTATTCTATTCATCAGATTTTTTTTTCATATGATTTTTAGATTCACTTGTTGATAGATATGTATTTGTTGTCACTTCATTGTTCATAATTTTTAAAAATAAATCTTTATTGTTCAGATTATTACCATTGTTCCTCTTTTTTCCCCTCATAGTTCCCCTCCACCCAACTCCCACCCAACCCTCTGCCCTTACCTCCCCCACATTGTTCTCATCCATAGATGAATAATTTTTGTCCAGACTCTCCATCTCCCTGCACCTCTGAGAATTATCACTCTACTTCCTTTCTATGCCCCTAATTCTATTAGTATATTCACCAGTTTATTCTGTTCATCAGATTTTTAGTTCACTTGTTGATAGATATGTATTTGTTGTTCATCATTTTTATCTTTACATTTTTCTTCTTCTTCCTCTTCTTAAAGAATACCTTTTAGCATTTCATATAATACTTGCTTGGTGTTGAGAAATCAGCTGACAGTCCTATGGGTGCTCCCTTGTAGGTAATTAACTGTTTTTCTCTTGCTGCTTTTAAGATTCTCTCTTTGTCTTTTGCTCTTGATATTTTAATTATGATGTGTCTTGGTGTGGTCCTCTTTGGATTCCTTTTGTTTGGGGTTCTGGGTGCTTCCTGGCCTTGTAAGTCTATTTCTTTCACCAGGTGGGGGAAGTTTTCAGTCTTTATTTCTTCAAATAGGTTTTCAGTATCTTGTTCTTTCTCTCTTCTTCTAGCACCCCATAATTCTGATGTTGGTACGCTCGCTTGAAGTTGTCCCAGAGGCTCCTTACACTATCTTCACTTTTTTTATTCTTTTTTTTTTCATTTGAGTGTTTTCTGCTTCTTTGTATTTCAAATCTTTGACTTGATTCTTGCATTTCTGTAGTCTGCTATTAGGTCTCTATATAATATTTTTTTATTTCAGTTAGTGTATGTTTAATTTCTAGTTGGTCCTTTTTCATCTCCTCTTGGGTCTCACTAAAATTATCCATCTTTTCTAGGAAATTCTTGAAAAACCTTATAATCATGGTTTTGAACTCTATATTAAATCACTTGTTTTCTGCCATTTCTTTTATTTGTGATCTGTTCCTATGTCTCCACATTTTTTCTGTCTCCCAGAGTTTGTAGAGTAGCTTTGTGTGCTTGGTGTCCTATATGACTCAGTAGCTCCACCTCTCCAGTTATTTGAGGTGGACACTCTTGGTGCACCCCTTTGTGGACTGTGTGTACAGTCGTGTTGTAGTTAAGTCTTGATTGTTATTGGTATCACTGGTGGGAATTGACCTCCAAGCCAATTGATTGTGAGGATCAGCTGTGTCTGCACCTGGAGAACTTCTGTGCTAGACTCAGCCTTAAGACTTGCAAGATTGCAACAGCCTCTGTGCTGGCTTGGATGTGGCAGAATCTCAGGGCAAAGCAGACAGCATTGGCTTCCCATCAGCCCTGCCTTAACCAGTAGCCCCTGGGTCTCAGTGCCCCTCAGTAATTGCTGCAGCCCTCTCTGGGCGCATGTGTGTGTGCCTCCAGACCTCAGCCTTTCACGTGCCTTCAGATCTGTGGCTTTCTGGCTCTCCTGAGTTTCCGTGTGTTTTGGGTACCCATATGAGTCTGTACCCCCAGGGTCTTGCCCAAAACTGGGATTCAGTGCAGTTGGACCTGGATTTCAGTACAGTTGGGAGGTTCCTCTGCTAGAGAAAGCCCGGGGTACAATCATCAATCAGTCCTCTTTGTGTGCAACTCCAGAACTCTGCCTTTCCCAGCTCTCCTAAGTTTCTGCGCACTCTTCCCTTTTCACAACAGTCCAGACTCCCCCATATGAATTTCATCCAGAACTGAGATTCAGAGCAGTCAGAAGTGGGGTTCAGTGCAGTTGGGAGTTTCCGTCTCCCTCTCACTAGAAGAAGCCAGCCAGGCACTCTGCCACCTATCCTCTCCACGTGTGTGTCTCCATACCTCAGCTTTTTGCAGCTCCTCTGAGTCTCCATGAGCCCTTCTCTTTCCTTCTAGTTGTAAAATTTTCACTCAGCTTTCCTGTGGATCTGAATGGTGTCCATTCTATCTTTCAGTTATAGTTTTGAAATTATTGTGCGAGGCAGCAGTTTAGGTGTCCACCTATGCCGCCATCTTGGTTTTCCTCTTATTGATTTTTTCATCTATCTGGTTTATGAAGTGTATGACCCTTATTCTGAATTATTTTTATGACATACTGCATGCCTCTGTTTCACTTAGCTGCTTTTCTGGCAATTCCTCCTTTTCTTTCCTTTGGTTTTTTTTTTTTTTTTTTGACTACCCATTTTTTCTCTCACTGAAGATCTAGGTGTTGAGTCATGCAGGGGCTCAACACCTTGGGTTTCAGTGGCTCCTCAGGCAGTGGCTGCTCCTCGGGTGCTCACAGCAGCAACTGCTCCTCATTTGGCAGTGTCTCCTCTGTTGGGCACTGTTCACAGTAGTGGTGGCTCATCTGGCTGGTGGCGGCAGGCTGCTTGGGCAGCTGCTGCTCCTTGGATTGGGGCAGGCTGCTCATGAGGCTGCTGCTCCTCATAGAGGGGCAGGCTGCTCCCGAGTTGCAGCTCTCAGACGGGGCTGCTACTCACGCATCAGAACAAACTCTCCAAAAATTCATCTGGAATAAGAAAAGACTCCAAATAGCTGCAGCAATCATGAAAGACATGGCAGGTGTCCCTTTGATTGTCACTGAAGAACCAATGTTCAAGGATGAAAGTTTTGGGTATAGGACCTTGATTGTAGACTCCTCTCTGGCTCAGGTTCTGGTCAGGGCTTATGCAGGAGGCAATTAGTTGATGTATTTCTCTCACATGGTTGTTTCTTTCTGTCTTTCCCACTCTCTGTGCTTTGTCTGGGTTCCCTCATGTTCAACGTTGCCACCATTAGCTAATACATGAAAGTAAGTAACGGAGCGCTCGCTCACTCCTACTGATGAGGTCTTTCCCTGTGCTAGGCGATGTCCCACATGATGGGGCCACTTGAGGCTTCTGCACCTACCTCCTGCTCCAACTAGGAAGGTCTTACCTTCATGCTCTCCACAGTAAGCCTTCCAATATTCATAATTTTTTTTATCATTACCTTTTTCTTCTTCCTTTTCTTAAAGAATATCTTTCAGCATTTCATAAAATACTGATTTGGTGGTGATGAACTTCTTTAGCCTTTTCTTGTCTGTGAAGCTCTATATCTGTCCTTCAATACTAAATGATAGATTTTCTGGGTAGAGTAATCTTGGTTGTAGGTTCTTGCTATTCATCACTGAATATTTCTTGCCACTCCCATCTGGCCTGCATAGTTTCTGTTGAGAAGTCAGCTGATAATCGTATGGGTGCTCCCTTGTAGGTAACTAACTGTTTATCTCTTGTTGCTTTTAATATTCTCTCTTTGTCTTTTACCCTTGGCATTTTAACTATGCTGTGTCTTGGTGTGGTCCTCTTTGGATTCCTTTTGTTTGGGGTTTTGTGCACTTTCTAGACTTGTAAGTCTCTTTCTTTCACCAGTTTGGGGAAGTTTTCAGTCATTATTTCTTCAAATAGGTTTTCAATATCTTGCTCTCTCTCTTCTTCTGGCACCCCTATAATTCGGATATTGGTATGCTTGAAGTTGTCCTAGAGGCTCCTTACACTATCTTCATACTTTTAATTCTTTTTTATTTTTGCTCTTCTGGTTGGATATTTTCTGCTTCCTCATATTCCAAATCTTTAACTTGATTCTTTGAATTCTCTACTTCTACTGTTGAATCTCTGTATATTATTCTTTATGTCAGTCAGTGTATGCTTAATTTCTGACTGGTCCTTTTCCATTTTTTTTTTTTTTTGGCATTCTCACTAAGATCCTTGATGTTCTCACTAAGTTTTTTGGAAGTTTCTAGAAGATTCTTGAGTAACCTTATAACTATGGTTTTGAATTCTATATCCAGTAGTTGCTTTCTTCCATTTCTTTCATTTGTGACACATTTCTTTGTCTCCACATTTGGCTGCTTCCCTGTGTTTGTTTACATCTAGGCCAAATGGCTGTGAGGACCAGCTGTGTCTACAGTGGAAGAACTGCTGTGCAGGAGACACCCTTATGGGGCAGGACTTGCTTCAGTGGGACTTTGGTGCTCACTGAGTCTGCCCCTTGGCTCTGTCACTTATGGGTGTGAAGAGCTGTAATCTGGTATGGTCTCACACTGACCACTGGGTACACTGGCTCTTGGATCTCCAAGGATCTGCAAAGTCAGTCACTGCCTGTGGCCATTCAGCAGGAGATACTGAGAGATCTGCAGATCCCTCCTCTTTGTATAAGATTTGGAAGTGCCCAGATGAGGCCCAGCTGTGAAACAAGGCAGGCTGCTATGGTGCTGGTATTTGCCTTCTTTTGATAGTTTTAAGGCTTCCTGACCCAGCTTCAGATTGACAGGTTTTAGGCTGAGAAAGGATGGGCCATTCATATGCAAAAGCCACTATTTGGTGGGGTTGCAAATTGGATGGGGTGGGGTCTCAGGGAATCTTCAGGGCAGAGCAAACAGCAATGGCTGCGAGTCAGCCCTGCATCAGGGAGGTCCCAACTTGGGAACAATGATTGTTGCTAGCACCTTCGTCAGGAAGAAAGCCCCATGCCAGACAGTCCAGTTTCTCCCCATATGGTCTGGATCCCCCAAAGTCTTGCCCGCACTGAAGCTCAGAGCAAGCAGGAGCTTGTATCTCCCTCCCAATTAAAGAAGTGGCATACCTGGATGCCAGCCTATTCTGCCTCTGCACTTCCGCGCCTCCACGCCTCCACGCCTCCACAACTCTGCACCTTCACACCTACCAGTCTGAATGCACTTTCTTCTTTACTTCTCTAGTTGTAGTTCTTCCACTCAGCCAGCTTTCCTGCAGTTCTGGATGGATGATAATTGTTATGTATTTTAGTTGTAATTTTGATATGGTTGTAGGAGGGAGCAAGTACAGGTGTTTACCTATACCACCATCTTGGTGCTCTCCCTGGCTGGTTTTTCTTTATGTTAGAGCATTGGCCAGAGTACCAAATGGTTGTGGGTTCAGATTCCTGGTTAAAGACATCTACCTCAGTTGCAGGTTTGATCCCTAGCCCAAGTTGGGGCATGTTTAGGAGGCAACCAATTAATGTGTCTCTAGCATGTCAGTGTTTCTCTCTCTTTCTCTTTCCCCCTCCTTCCTCCTTTCCACTATTTCTAAAAATCAATGGAAAAAAACTACTCAGTGTACCAATGCTTTGAATCAGATCACTACTTCAAACCAGGCTAGTATGGCATAATTCAGAGAATAGTCAATAGATTTTCCCTGAGCACATATTTTGGGAATTCAGCATCGTTTCTAGTATATCCCAGAAAGACCATTATCCATGATTTCATAAAGTTTTCCAGCTAAATCCAACATGCAGAGATCTCAGGGAAACTGTTTTTCAGAGAGTAATGTACTTCAGAAATGTTTTCTGATTTATAAAATGTCACATTTAAAAAGATATAAAACAAACAAACACCTCTCCAGCTCTTATTATAGTATGCTATAATACATGAAATTTTTCTCTCAATAAATCATGGCTCACTTTTGGCCCTTTCTCAAGATATAACATTATGATGATAGGAAACATGACTGGATATTGGTGGCTTGTCTAGCAAATGAAATTCATGGAACAAACATTGTGGCAACATGAATATGAAATAAAACCAGTAGAGCTGTTTGGGTGGTTAACTATTGATATAGGACAGACCCTGCTTCTTGTTTTTATTAGTAAGGTAGTACTAAGCCAGGCAAGGTGCCTCAGAGTACGTGCCTCATTGGTAGCCTCCTTTTTGCCATTTGACCCTATTTCCCTGGCCAAAGTTCAGTACCTGACCTAAAGGCTCCCTTCTATAGACTGGCAATTAACCTCTTAAGCCCAGAGCTGCAATTAGGCTGCTGGAGGTGGGGATGATGATCCATTTTTCTGCAAAGCCTAATTGTATAGCTGGTGAAGTATCTTTGTCTTCCTTTTATGGCTCCATAAATGTTTCCAAAATACCTCTAGGACAAAGGCAACCTGAACATATCTGATACTCAAAACTGGGAATCATCTAGCACAACTTTACATTACTTTCAAATCATGAATAAAAATGTTAAGATACATTATTGAATTAGATCCCTTCCATATGCCAATTAATTGTTCAATCAGCAATATGTATTGATCATGTACTCTGTGCCAGACAGGTACTAGCTTTAGGAATTAGTCAGTGAACATGAATGACGTGACCCCTGCCTGTGTGGTACTGCGGTCTAGTCTGGAATACTTGAGACAACTTGGGTCTTACATGCACCAAACTTAACGTGTCAAACCTACACTTCATATGTCTCAGGATTTTGTACTCCACATTTGTTTTCGTTTGTTTTAAATATTCATTTTTCCAAATATATTATATTGATGAAGGTATAGCATTAAAACACATGTATTAATGCTTTAGTGATGCCTACATCTGTAGCAGAAGCAAGTTTCATGCAGAGCTTTCTAAGATTTTACCACATCTGAAACAGAGCAAATAACAGGATTAACAAACGATAAACTATTAACTAGAACTTGGTTCCTGAGAAGAGCCAGGAGCAAAGTAACAAGGTGTGGCTTGCACAAGTCAATGGTAGAGGGAAATGAAGTGATGACGTTTATATGTCAGCGTTTCATAACAGTGGGAATGTGCCTCCTGTAGAGAAAGTGAGTCCTGAATTAATAAGGCTGAACATTTTTCTTCATTCTAAGTAAAAGAAAAACTGAAAATTTATGATATGGTTTGCCCAAGATAACAAGGCTGAAAATAAAGATATAGGTGATTCATTAAACTAGATTGAAAAAGAATGGAGAAGATGAAATCTGGTGTTTGGTGAAATTGAAATGTCAAGGAATTGACATTGGTGCATTCTGCTGGTAACTCAATACTCAAGTACAAATTTTAATGCTGTATTTCCTAGACCAACTAAAATTAAGAGTGAATGTCTTTCTCACTAGAGATAAGATGTTCCTGTGAGGGTAGTGAGGTGGGGAAACACTGTTAAGCTGTTCAGAGTTTCTCAGACTCTCCAGCTGTTTTACTTGGATCATCAAGGGACTGAAATGCTCTTCCTCCTATTCTACCATTCAGTGTTTTTCAGGCTTTCCTTCCAAATACCCGAATCCCTAAACACCTAAATTTATTTTTTTAAATATATTTTATTGATTTTTTACAGAGAAGAAGGGAGAGGGATAGATAGTCAGAAACATCGATGAGAAAGAAGCATCGATCAGCAGCCTTCTACACACCCCCCACTGGGGATGTGCCCGCAACCAAGGTATGTGCCCTTGACCAGAATCGAACCTGGGACCTTTCAGTCCGCAGGCCGACGCTCTATCCACTGAGCCAAACCAGTTAGGGCAACACCTGAATTTCTAATTGCTATCTTAAACTTAGTCTGGTTGCAAGAGTACTGATATAGAAATTCTCTCTTTCACTAGCTAGCTTGGCTCAGTGATTGGAATTTTGGCCTGAAGAGTGAAGGCTCTTGGGTTCAAAGGGCATGTACTTGGTTGTAAGCTTGATCACCAGCTCTGGTTGGGGCACAATGGGGGAGAAGGGGTAGGGATGGCAACCAATTGAAGTGTGTCTCTCACATTGATTTTCTCTCTCTCTGTCTCTCCCCCTCCCTTCCACTGTCTTTTAAAAAAAAAGTCAATGGAAAAAATATTTTCGGATAAGGATAAAAAAAAACAAAACAAAAAAAAACTCAAATGATCTCTTGTTGTGTTCAATTTAATAGGTTGCAGTTTAAATGTCTGCAGCTCTCTAAGTAGAGAACACAGACAACATTAGAAATTAGAAAGATGATGTAACTATAGCCACAGAAAATAAATTTAATTACAAAAATTTTTTATTTATGTAATTTTATACAAATATGAAAATTATAACAAAGTGGATAACCACATAAAAATATATAAACTATAAAGTGGGGCCAAGAATAGAGAATCTGAGTAGAACAACCATCATCTATGAAACAGAAAAGTTAGTCAAAGACCTGCTCTTCAGAAATACCAGGCCCACTGTTCATGGACTGGTAGAATCAACATCACTAAAATGTCCTTACTACCCAGGGCAATCTACAGATTCAATGCAATCCCTATTAAACTACCAACAGCATATTTCACAGACGTAGAACAAATATACCAAATATTTATATGGAATCCAAAAAGAGCCCCATAGCTGCCGCAATCTTGAGAAAGAAAAACAAAGCTGGAAGAATACAATACCAGATTTCAAATTATACTACAAAGCTGCCATAATCGAAATTGCCTGGTACTGGCACAAGAACAGGCATACAGATCAATGGAACAGAACAGAGACCCCAGAAATCAACCCAAGCTATTATGCTCAATTAATATTTGACAAAGGAGGCAAGAACATATAATAAAGTCAAGACAGCCTTTTCAATAAAAGATACTGGGAAAATTGGACAGATATGTGCAAAAAAATGAAACTAGACCACAACTTACACCAAACACAATAATAAACTCAAAATGGAATAAAGACTTAAATGTAAGTCATGAAACCCATAAAAATCCTAGAAGACACCATAGGCAGCAAAATCTCAGACATGTCTCATAGCAATATTTTTACCAATACATCTCCTAGGGACTACATCAAAATAAAAAGCTTCTGCCAAGGCCGGTTTGGCTCAGTGGATAGAGCTTTAGCCTACGGACTGAAAGGTCCCAGGTTTGATTCCAGTCAGGGGCATGTACCTTGGTTGCAGGCACATCCCTAGTAGGGGGTGTGCAGGAGGCAGCTGATTGATGTTTCTCTCTCATTGATGTTTCTGGCTCTCTGTCCCTCTCCTTTCCTCTCTGTGAAAAATCAATAAAATATACTTTCTTTAAAAAAGCTTCTGCACAGCAAAAGAAACAGTCAACAAAATGAAAAGGGAGCCCACTGCATGGAAGAACATATTTGGCAATGGTACATTGATAAAGGGTTAATATCCAAAATATATAAGGAATTCATACAACTTAGCAAAAGGAAGATAAACAATCCAATTACAAAAAATGGGCAAAGAACCTAAATAGACACTTCTCCAAAGTGGACATACAGATGGCCAAGAGACATATGAAAAAATGTTCAAAGTCACTGGTCATCAGAGAGATGCAAATTAAAATGAGAATGAGAATCACCTCACACTTGTCATAATGGCTAACATCAACAATTCAACAAATGACAAGTGCTGGCGAGGATGTGGAGAAAAGGGAACCCTAGTACACTACTGGTGGGAATGCAGACTGGTGCAGACATTATGAAAAACAATATGGAGTTTCCTCAAAAATTAAATATGGAACTGCCATTTGACCCTGTGATCCCAGTTCTAGGAATATATCCTAAAAAATCCGAAACACCAATCAGAAAGAATATATGCACCCTTATGTTCATAGCAGCACAATTTATAATAGCTACGATTTGGAAACAGCCCAAGTACCCATCCATAGATGAGTGGATAAAGAAAGCTGTGGTACATTCATACCATGGAATACTATGCAGCAGTAAAAAAGAAAAATCTTTTACCCTTTGAGACAGCACGGAGAGACCTGGAGAATATCATGCTAAGTGAAATGAGTCAGTCAGAGAAAGACAAGTATCACATGATCTCACTCATATGTGAAATCTAATTAACAAAATAAACTGATGAACAGAGTTGATCCATAGACATGGAAGCATGGAACAGAGTGTGGAATCTTAGAGGGAAGGCTGAGAAGGGTGGGTGGGTGGGAGGTATCAACCAAGGACTTTGCATGCATATATGCATGGCCTATGGACACAGACAGTGGGGTGGTGAGGGCCTGGGGGAGGGGTGAGGGTGTGGGGGCGGGCTGAAGGGGCCACAATGGGGGAAAAAGGGGGACATACATATTACTTTCAACAAAAAAGAATTATTAAAATTTAAAATATATACCAGGCCCAGAAGAGTTTATGGGAGAATTCTAACAAACTGTAAAAGAACAAATCACTCTCTTGTTAAATAAACTGCCCAGAGCAAAGAAAAGGATAATAAGCTTCCCATTTCATTCTGAGACCAACATGATCCTGATAACAAAACAAAATGGAAAGTACTCCCACCCTTCCCCCAAAAAACTATAATAACTAAATTTCATTTATGAACATTGAAGCAAAAATCCCCAGTACAGTAAGTATTAGCAGAGAATCTGACAATTTATTTAAGAAATACTATATTGTGATCAATAAAGTTTATTCTAAGAATAGAGGAGTGCTTCAATGTGGCGAAGTCTATTAAAACAAATAACCATACTATCTGGTTAAAGGAAGTAGAAGCCAAATGATCATCTTATGCTGAAAAATACATTTGACAAAATTTAGTACCATTCCTATTAAAATCCTCAGAGAATAAGAAGAAAACTTCCTTACAGACAATTACTACAACCTTATAGCAGTATCAAACTAGTTATGAAACATTCAAAGCACCCATTCCCTTGCAAGTCAGAAATATAAGACTACCTTTTAAACCACTACAATTTGCTATTATATTTGAGATTTTTGCTGACATATTAACAGGAAAAGAGACAAAATACACAAGTAAGTAAAAAGGCTGAGACAAAACCATTTCAGAAGTTATGGTTAAACTAGTAAAATTAATAAGGGAATTCAGTACAAAAGTTGAATATATGATCAACATTTGACAAATTATTAGCTTCTAATACTTCAATAATAAACAGGTCAGAATGGTAGGGAAATGGATCTATTCACAATAGCAACAAAACCATTACTTCACTTAGAAATAAAACTAA
Organism: Lasiurus borealis; assembly: GCA_004026805.1. NCBI lineage: Eukaryota > Metazoa > Chordata > Mammalia > Chiroptera > Vespertilionidae > Lasiurus > Lasiurus borealis. Next base: position 4,474 of record PVJN01031642.1, on the reverse strand, counting down.
TGAAAAATCTTAAAGACTTTCAGGAAAAAATAACATAAAAGAAGCTTTAAATACCTGAAAGATAGACTATGTTCATGGATAGAAAGACTTGATGTTTTAAGTATAAGCTTTCTCAAGTTATACATTTAATACAGCATCAGTCAGAACCTCCAAAGAAATTTTTAATTGAATTTTCTGGGGAAGGAAGGATATTGGTTAATAAAATTAGAGAGGTTTAATGTATACAATTCTATAATACATCATCTGTATATTATATTGTATGTTCACTGCACTTCAAAGAATTTATTTTTAGAAAATTTTATTGGATTGACAAGTTGATAATAAAAGTTTATATGAAACACTAGGATTACACTTAACACAGTGAAAATGCTGACACTAAGAGTATATGAAAACTATCCCCAATTAATGGAGTCACCCCTTTATGTCTTACTTCTCAGGCTCACATAGAAAATATATTAGTTGAGGGAAATGGCAGATATGAGTGCCTGCACTATTTAAATTGTTCTCTTCTTTCTCACACCTAGACCTCTTTTATTTTGTTCAGGTGAGTTTGCTAAATTAACAACCTAGAATTTTGCACATTTTCAAATCAGTTTATTGTGTGTGTGTATGTGTGTGTGTTTTTTATTTCACACTTAAACCTCAACCAAATACATGCTATGTAATAAAGAGGTAATATACAAATTGACCGTCACTTCAACACACAAGATAGTGCCCCCATATGGTCAAAGATGGCTGTCCCCTTGTGGAGAGAAGATGGCCACCACAAGATAGATGGCAGGGGAGGGCAGTTGGGAGGGACCAGACCTGAAAGGGAGGGCAGTTGGAGGCAATCAACAGGGGTGGGCAATTAGGGGTGACCAGGCTGGCAGAGGAGGGCAGTTAGGGGGAACTAGGCCTGCAGGGGAGGGCAGTTAGGGGGAACCAGGCCTGCAGGGGAGGACAGTTGGTGGGGACTAGGCCTGTAGGGGAGGGCAGTTGGGGACGACCAGGCCGACAGGGAAGTTAGGAGCAATCAGGCTGGAAGGAGAGTAGTTAGGCATCTATCAGGCTGGCAGGGGGAGTGGTTAGGAGCCAGCAGTTCTGGAGTGTGATCCTGGTGGGATCAGGCATAAATGGGCAGTCAGACATCCCTGGAGGGGTCCTAGATTGGAGAAGGTGCAGGCTGGGCTGAGGGACAAGCACCCCCTCTGTGCACAAATTTTGTGCACTGGGCCTCTAATTTTAATATATAATTGCTTAGAATTAAAATCAATAATTACCATTTCTGCTTTGAGAATCAAAAAGCCATAGATGGAAATTTGACTGGGTGCCTTTGTATTAAGTCAGCTAAAAAACAACACTGAAACAAATCATTTGTAACACACATAGAACCCCACTGTTTTACAACAGCACTGTTGGCACAATTAGAAAAACTCATTACATGTTTTAAAAATCTAATTAAAAAACGTATTTGTCTCACTGATTTCCCTGGATCAACATACATTTCTACTTGTAAACTTAGTAATTACTGTATGTTCTCTGATAGCAAAAGAAATAAGGAAGAATAGAAAGAACAATCACCTCTTTTCTGACTATGTTTTAAATGTTAGTTCCCCCTAAATTTATCAATTTTCTTCTTTCATTAGTCTCTAGGTAGTCTCAGAACAAGTCCAAGGTTCAACTATTTCCCATATACTAATTAGTTTCCAAATTTCCAATTTTTTTTACCAATTTTTCCCCTTTAAAATTTTTTTTCTTTTAAATTGATTTCAGGGAGAGGGAGAGAATCATCAATTTTGACAGATAGCTGCCTCCTGTCCTCCTCCCCCCCTACTGGGAATTAAGCCTGTAACCCGGGCATGTGTCCTGACTGTGAATTGAATCATGACCTCTTGGTTCACAGGTTGATGCTCAACCACATGCTGGCCAGGCTCATCCTTTCCCCCTGACTCCAGATCACCCAGCTGTCTGCATCGCCCAGGATGACCCACAGATCTTTCCTCTGTATATTCAATCAATGACATTTTCTTTGTTCTCCGAAAGCTTCTACTCCCTCCTGCCTTTTCTTTTTGGAGATGCATCACTATCCCCTATCATTCACACAGCATATAATGTACATCTGTTATGTGCCAGTCACTGTTCTTGATGTTTAGAACTATAGTGACAAAAATAAAGATCCCAAGAGAAACCGAGATGGTGGCATAGGTGAACATCTAAACTGCTGCCTTGCACAATTTCAAAACTAAGTTAAAAAACAGAATGGACATCATCCAGAACTATAGGAAAACTGGCTGAGTGGAAATTCTACAACTAGAAGGAAAGAGAAGGACTCACGGAGACTCAGAGGAGCTGCAAAAAGCTGAGGTATGGAGACATGCATGCTTGTCTCCATAGTGGCATGCCTGCCTCTAGCAGGAGGGAAACGGAAACTCCCGACTGCACTGAACCCCAGTTTCGACTGCATGGAACCCCAATTTTGGATGAGACTCTGGGGATCCAGACTTATACGGGTTCCTGGAGTGCATGGAAACTCAGGGGATCCATGAAATGCAGAGGTCTAAAGCCATGCATGCGAGTGCTTGCAGAGAGGACTGACTTCTGAGTGTGCCGCTGACTTTCTTTAGAGGAAGGAAGACGGAACCTTCTGACTGAGCTGAACTCCAGTTTTGACTGCACTGAACTCCAGTTTTGGGTAAGACTCTGGGAACTGAGACTCATATGGGTCCCTGGAGCACACGAAAACTCAGGGGAGTCAAAAGGTAGAGGTCTGGAGGCGCATGCGCATGCAAGTGCACACAGAGAGGACTGCAGCAATTATTGAGGGACACTGAGACCCCAGGAGCCTCATAGGCAAGGACTGACAAAAGCCAAGGCTATCTGCCCATCCAAGCCGAGCACAGAAGCTTTTGCAATTTTACAAGTTTTGTCTCATAAAGCTGTCTCTGGCACAAAATTTCTCCCTGTGTAGACACAGCTGATCCTCACAGCCAATTGGCCTGGAGGTCAATTCCTTCCATTCAACACTTAACTACAACAATGCTGTACACACAAAGGGGTGCACCAAGAGTGTCCACCTCAGGTAACTGGGGAGGCGAGCTACAGGACTATATAGGACACTTACACACAAAGCTACTCTACCAATTCAGGGAAGCAGTGAAAATGTGGAGACAAAGAAACAGATCACAAACAAAAGAAATGGAGGAAAGCAAATGGATATACAGTTCAAAACCATGGTTATAAGGTTTTTCAAGAATTTCCTAGAAAAGATGAATAAATTTAGTGAGACCCTTGAGGATATAAAAAAGGTTCAACTAGAAATTAAACATACACTGACTGAAATAAAAAATATTATACAGACACCTAACAGCAGACTAGAGGAATGCAAGAATCAAGTCAAAGATTTGAAATACAAAGAAACAGAAAACACTCAACTGAAAAAGCAAAAAGCAAAAAAAAAAAAATCTGCAGAAACTGGTTTGGCTCAGTGGATAGAGTGTCAGCCTGCAGACTGAAAGGTCCCAGGTTCAATTCTGGTCAAGGGCATGTATCTTGGTTGTGGGCACATCCCCAGTGGGGGGTGTACAAGAGGCAGCTGATCAATGTCTCTCTCTCTCATCAATGTTTCTAACTCTCTATCCCTCTCCCTTCCTCTCTGTTAAAATATCAATAAAATATATTTTTTTAAAAAAGAAAAAAAATCCAAAAATGTGAAGACAGTGTAAGGAGACTTTGGGACAGCTTCAAGTGTACCAACATCAGAATTATGGGGGTGCCAGAAGAAGAGAAAGAGCAAGACACTGAAAACCTATTTGAAGAAATAATGACAGAAAACTTCCCACATCTGGTGAAAGAAATAGACTTACAAGTCCAGGAAGCGCCCAGAACCCCAAACAAAAGGAATCCAAAGAGGAACACACCAAGACAGATCATAATTAAAATGCCAAGTGCAAAAGACAAAGAGAGAATATTAAAAGCAGCAAGAGAAAAACAGTTAATTATCTACAAGGGAGCACCCACACGACCATCAGCTGACTTCTCCACAGAAACTATGCAGGCCAGAAGGGAGTGGTAAGAAATATTCAGAGTGATGAATAGCAAGAAGCTATAACCAAGATTACTCTACCCAGCAAAACTTTCATTCAGAATTGAAGGGGAGATAAAGAGCTTCACAGATAAGAAAAATTTAAAGGAGTTTATCAACACCAAAACAGTATTATATTATTATATGAAATGCTGAAAGTTACTCTTTAAGAAGAGGAAGAAGAAAAAGGTAAAGATAAAAATTATGAACAACAAATACATATCTATCAACAAGTGAATCTAAAAATCAAGTGAATTAAAAATCTGATGAAAAGAATAAACTGGTGAATATAATAGAATTTGGGAATACAGAAAGGGAGTGGACTGATAATTTTCAGGGGGAAAGGGGTGAGGGGTGTACAGGGAGAGACTGGAAAAAAATCATACACCTATGGATGAGATCAATGGGAGG
>PVJN01031641.1:0-24715 GCA_004026805.1 Lasiurus borealis | reverse complement strand
GTTTAAGGACTCTGAACCAGAGAATAGTAATCAGACCAAGATACCATGAGCAAGGACATATAGTACACTGTGCCCTTCTATAACCCAAATGATGGATGTCACTATTGGCAATTAGCCTTCTTTGTCTCTGGAGTATATACAGGTTACTGACCAGAGAGAGGCTAGAGAGCAGAGAGAGAATGCAACTGGGCAGAGCAGAGGCTAGGCTCCCCTCAGAGAAGGGAGACGGTAGGCACAAAGAATGTAACTCCGGTGTGTGCAGGAGAGAGGAGAGCTCAGAAGGAGCTGAGAGCTGATAACTGCAATGGTGTAAGGCTAAGAACTCACAGAGAGCTCAGATATAGCTGCCATGTTAACCAACCAGTGTGCTGGACAGGAGAGACAGGAGAAGCTGCTGAGGAAGAGAGCTTAGGTGCTGCTATGATGTGAGGCGGTAAGTCTAAGGGGGCAGCATGTAGCTGCTTGGATAATAGCTGTGGGTACAGACTAATGCTGCTTTGTGAGAAAGATGTATCTATTCACCAGCCGGTGTCCAGCTGCCTGTCTGTATATGAGACTTTCGGTGTAAAGAACTATTTTGTCTAATGGCTATGTGGCCACTGAGTTCTGTAATTAAGACTCATTCATACACACACACACATAATTAAAAGCGATCAGCAAAAAAATAAATGTGAAGATAAAACATAGAATACTAAAACAGAGAGGCACACTTCACCACCCAAAAACACAAACCAGGTATCAATCAGAAAAACATACACATACACAAAACAGCAGGTCTAAATCTAACCACATCAACAATTACATTAAATATAAAGGTGCTAACACATCAGTGAAAAGATGGAAATTATTAGAGTTCAAAAGACATATTAAACACAGGACCCAAATATATGCTATTTACAAGAAACTCACTTTAAATGTAATCAATCTATATAAGTAAAAAATTGGGAAAAAGACACCTGATGAAACCATTAATCAAGATAGCTAGAGCCCAGGCCAGTATTCCCAGTGGTTAGAGCATTGGCCCATACACTGAAAGGTTGAGCATTCAATTCCCAGTTATGGGCACATGCCTCGGTTGCAGGTTCAATCCCAGGGTCCAGTTGGGGTGTGTGTGAGAGGCAACCAATAGATGTATCTCTCTCACATCTCTCCTTCTCTCTCTACTTCCCTCCTTTCTTCCTCCTCCCTTAACGCTCCCTAAAAAATGAATAGGGAAAATATCCTCCATAAGGATTAACAAAAAATAAAAATAAAAAAATAAATAAAATATTATGTTATTATCAGACATAGTAAACTCTTAGAACAAAAATTATCACGACATTACATAATGATAAAAATAATCAATTCACTAAGAAGCTAAAATCCTTAAATGTGTATACACCTAAGAACAAAGCTTCAAAACATATGAAGGACAAACTAGAAGTGAATGGCAAAACAGGTTAATCCAAATTTATACTTAGAAATGAGGTCTCTAAAACTTTCCTCAATAAACATTAAAAAAATGTGAATTTACTGATATGTGTGTGTGAGAGAAAGAGAGGAAGAGAGAGAGAGATTTGTTGCTCTGCTTATTTATACATTCATTCGTTGATTCTGGTATGTGTCCTGACCAGGTATCTCTGGCATATGGGGATGATGCTCTAAACAACTAAGCTACCCAACCAGGGCTCTTTAACATTTATATCTACATCACCCAACAATAGGATATTCTCTTCAAGTGGATATGCAATGTTCACCAGAGAGGCTATAATATGGTAAAGTGTGTTGTTGTTTTAAAATAGAAATCATGTAAAGTATATTCTCTTATCATAATGAAATTAAATAAGAAATCAACAACAAAAAGATAACTAGAAAATTTACAAATATTTGAGAACTAAAATACACACACACACACACACACACACACACACCACTTTTAAGTGTCCATGGGTCAAAGAGGAAGTCTCAGGAGAAATAAAAAACATTTTAAAGAAAATAAAACGTACCAAAATTTATGGGATGCAGCTAACACAATGCTTAGAGGGAAATTTGTAGCACTAATTGTTTTGTTAGAAAGGAAAGTCTCGCCTGGTAGCTCAGTGGGTGAGGATCAACCTACAAACCAGGAAGTCGCTGGTTTGATTCCCGGTCAGGGCACATGCCTGGGTTGCAGGCTCAATCCCCATCTGGGGGTGTGAAGGAGACAGGTGATCAATGATTCTCTCTCATCATTGATGTTTCCATCTCCCTCTTCCTTTTTCTCTGAAATCAATAAAAAAATATATATATATATAAAAGAAAAAGTTCTCAAACCAATAATCCAAGATAATCCCAATCTAAATCAATAATAAATCTTAAAAAAACTACAGAAAAACAAAGTAAACATAGAGAAAATAGAAAGATGGAAATAATAAAGAGAATAAATCAATGAAATAGAAAACAGAAAATAGAGTAAAACAATGAAAACAAAAACTGGTGCTTTGAAATAATAAAATTGACACACCTTAGGCAGACTGACCAAGAAACAAAAAGCATTACTATAATGAAAGTAATTCACCACAGACATCCTATATAATAAAAGCCTAATATGCTAAATGTCCAGTCGTCTGTTCAACTAATCAAAGTATAATATGCTAATGATATGCTAAGGCTGCTCAACTGCTTGCTATGACATGCACTGACCACCAGTGGGCATACATTTGACTGGTTGACCAGTTGCTATTATGGGCACTGATCATCAGGAGGCAGACACTTCGACCAGTAGGTTAGCTTGCTATTGAGGACTGGCCCATTGGGACTGAGCAAGATGGGCCAGACACAGCCTAGAGCCCTCCTGCGGTCCCTCCCAGCCCTGGATCTCTAGTTAAAAAATAAGGTAATATAAACAACTCTGGCCATAAATCTGACAACTTAAATTAACCAATTCCTTGAAAGACACAAACTACTAAAATTCACTCAAAAAGAAACTGATAGCCTCAACAGTCATACATTTTTTTTTTTAAAAAATCTTAGTTAAAAACCATCTGATAAAGAAAACTTCAGACTTAGATGATTTCACTAGACAATTCTACCGAACATTTAAAGTAAGGATGATATCAATTCCATATAATCTATCTCCCCAAAATAGAAGAGATGTGAACACTTCTTTATTTTTAAGGTTAGTATTATCTTGATACCAAAATAAGACAGACAGTACAAGAAAAAAAATAAAAGCCATAGATCAATATTCTTCATGAACAGAGACAAAAATTTTCAAGAAAATATTAGCAAACTGAATCCAGAAATACATAAAAAAGATAATCTATCATGATAAAGTGGAATGTACCCTGGGAATGTGAGACTGGTTCAACATTTCAAAAATCAATCCATGCATTATTTACCAATTAAAAAAGAAAAACCAAATGGTCACATAAATAGATGCAGAAAAACATCTAACAAAATTCCATATCCATTCAGAATAAGCATTTTCAAGAAAATAGTAGTAGTAGAATATGTCCTCAACCCAATAAAGCGTATCTACAAAATCCTTACAGTTAACATCATCTTAATGGTAAAAGACTGAATGCTTTCCCATTAAGTTTATGAAGAAAAACAAGGTATCTTCTCACATTATTCCTATTTAAATAAAGTAAAAGATATATTGGTTGGAAAGAAGGTAATAAAACTGTATCTACTGTCCAGCTGGTCTGGCATGGTGGTTGAGCAACAACCCATGAACCAGAGTTCATTGGTTTAATTCCAGGCCAGGGCACATGCCCTAGTTGGGGGCTCAATCCCTGGTAGGGGGCGTGCCAGAGGCAGCCAATCCATCCATGTTTCGCTCTCTCTCCATCCATCTCCCTTCCCCTTTCTCTCTCTCTAAAACAAACAAACAAACAAAAAAACATTGAACTCCCTCCCCCACAAAAAAACTATTTACTGTCTACAGAGAAAATTCGAACAAGTTTATAAACAAACAAACAAAAAACCTTCTAAAAATTTAGAACTAAGTGAGTTTATCAAGGTTATAAGATTGCAGGATGTAACATTTACAGGGGAAAAAAAGCATCTATAATATAGGTATTTTCTGCCCTAGTTGGTTTGGCTCAGTGGATAGAGCATCGGCCTGTTGACTAAAAAGTCCCAGGATTGATTACAGTCAAAGGCATATGCCCGGGTTGTGTGCTTGATACCCAGTAGAGGGTGTGCAGAAGGCAGGTGATCAATGATTCCTCTTATCATTAATGTTTCTGTCTCTCTCTCCCTTCCTCTCTGAAATCAACAAGGAAGATATTATTATAATATAGGTATTTTCTTGAACCATGCAGTCTGGCTCCTAAGTCCAAGCTTTCAATGATTACATTATTGCTTACTAGAAGCCCAATGCATGAAGATTTGTGCTAGAATGGGCTTTCCTTTCCAGGCTGCCAGCACCATCTTTCCACTCTGGCCCAGCCCCTTTCTGCTTAGGCCCCAGAGCCGCCTTTTTCTGCTCCAGCCCCACCTTCCCACACTACCCAGAGGCGCTGAGAGATGGAATGGGGCAGAATGCCTGCATCGTTGCCATGGAGATGAGGCAAGCATCTGGCCTGCGTGCCTGTGAATGTAAATTAATGACCATCTTTGTTGGGTTAATTTGCATATCACTCCTGATTGGCTGGTGGCATAGCAGAGGTATGGTCAATTTACATGTTTGTCTATTACTAGATAAAATAATGAGGGCCTTTTAAAAATGTAGTATAAAGGTAAATCCCAGGAATTTGTAATTTTTAAAAAGTTCCACAAGAAATTCTGATGTATACCAAAAGGTTAGAATCATTATAACTTACAATTTAATAATAGCTTGTAATTCTTCAAATACAAAGATAAAGTTACTATTCCGACAGATTATATCTGTAGTTCCTATTCCTGCTTCAAGGAATACTCTTCCTAACTCTTTGACAGTCTAACTTGAAAGTCTATTCTTCCTTAGATAAAACTGTAAGTTCCCTTGGTAGCATTCCCTGACCTCTAGGTTTATATTAGGTGATGTTTTACCTGTTCTTTTATTCTGCTTGGCATTTATGACAGTCCTGTAACTCTGTTAATCTTGTCAGTTTTCAAGATCTAACTAAATTCCAATGAGGGCAGGGACCATGCTTGTCTAGTTCCCTATTGTATTATCAACACAGCACAATTCCTGGCTCTAGCACACACACAATAAATATATATTAAATGAATAAAGTTTGTATTTTTATAAAGAAAGAAAGCATATATAAATTTATAGCCAACAACTTGTACTTGTGCCTCTGGCCTTATAAATTACTGCAGTAACCAATTTTACTAACAATTTATACATTACACTGATTAAGAAAATGTTTACCTGGAAGTTTAAGCTTTCTACAGCAAGAATTACAGTGATGTTTGGCTCTGAAGTTTTTTATTGCATCTTCTCCTAGATTTGCTGGGCCAAAAACCATATCACAGGATCTATGGCATTGGTAGTTTAAATAAAAAAAGGTTAGTTTATACAAGTAGAAATGTAGAACTTGAAATTATGAAATTGTCTTAATAAACTTATTAAGTTTTATTACCTCTTTTCTTCCGCTTTTATCACAGATGGGTCAGTCAAATTTTCACCCACACCTTTATACATATATGTAAAAAATTAATTTATATTATGATTGATGAAATAGACATTTGCATAATAAAAATAATCATGAGATTTATAGCAGTATTTACATGATGTTAAATTATTCAAAAGAGTATAGTTTTTCTCTCTTGATACTTCATAGCTTGTCTTATGACTTCAACATTGCATCCAGAACACAGCTCCTGCAATTATGACTCAGAGTTAAGTGCCAGAGTTGGTAGGTATGCTCCTGATGGTACCAGCTTCTGATGCAACATGGCCAAGGTTGCAAACAAGTATCTGCTTATACAAAAGGTCTACATGCTCTGCCATTGTTGCACTTCATTTTGCTAAGAAAAACTCGGGTCACAGAGGCATAATCTTTAGGCCATTTAAAAAACAGTAAACCTACTTTTGTCCCACCCTGTATGAATATATCTTCCTAAAAAAGATTCAAATAACATAAAGAATAAGACTGTGACCCAGCTGGGGTGACTCAGTGGTTGAGAATTGGTCAACCAGGAGATTACAGTTTGATTCCTAGTCAGGGCACATGCCTGGGTTGTGGATAGGACCCACAGTAGGGGGCATGCAGGAGGCAGCTAATCAATGATTCTCTCTCATCATTGATGTTTCTATCTCTCTTTCCCTCTTCCTTCCTCTCTGAAATCAATATAATAATTAAAAAAAAGGTATAATGTAAAACTATCATCCAGGCAGAGCTGGAAACTTGCTCAGTTTTACTTTCCTCTGGCCCTACCAATGCACTGATATTACATTGAGCAAACCTGCCCTCTCCAAGACATATATATATTTTTAACATGCTGCTCCAATGATCAAGTGCTGGTTTAAATCTGGGCTGTCTGTATTACTTGCTCTGAGCAGTTAAATGTGGTAGGAGGAATCTGGGCCAGTTCTGGCCTAGCTCTAAGAGTTTCTGCTTTCTCTCTGGAAGAAAGCAGCTACAATGAAAGAAGTCTAGCTACCTGAAACTGTGATGCTATGAGAAAGCAAAATGAGTTAGTCACTTGGTGGAGAATTGACAAATTCAGCTGTCACTAAACACAAATCTCAGGCATTTGACTCCAGTTAAGCTAGGCAAGCTAGTATCCAGTCATTCATACTCTCTGAGGGAACAACAGAGATAAGCAATCCCCACTATGCCCCCAAATTCCCCAACCAAAGAATTACAAGCAAGTAAAATGATTGTCTTAAGCCACTAAATATTTAGGTAGTTTAGTTCACAGTAAGAAATAAAATATAACACCAGGAACAACAGATTTACTTGTGTTTTAAAGAAACAGTCTTCATACTTTTAAAAGAGTAAGGTTACACATTTAAGAGCAGAATATTTTTGCTTACAAAAATATCTGTATTACTTAAAGAACAATTAAAATAGGCATATACCAAGTTTCAGGGCTCTGATGGCTATATGTTATGGCTGTTATTGACTTGCTTTTGAAACAAATTCTACTGACCTAAGATTTTATCTCCCTATAATTTCTGTACATTATTCATAATATATGAATAATTGAGAACCTATTGCACAATTTCACTTCAGCGATATTTCAATCAATTTACCTTGTAAATCAAGTACCAGCAATTCCCCTCTTGTATATTCGTAAGTCCAGTGGCTAAAGGCTAACATGATCTCTTCCAGTGTATTAGTTGGAATAATCTCATCACCATTATTATTATTGTATTTTCTAAATTCTCCAGTCATACATTCTTCCACAGCAAACCATTGTCCTGCTGAATGGCAATACAGCAGGAAAACTTCAAGGAACCTTATGAAAAATATTTATAAATATTACTAGCAGTTCTGTTAAAAAAATTCTAATTGATCTTTAAAATAAAGCAAATAATTACATATTCAACATCAATAATAAAGTCAAAAGAGAATGCTATCCACATAACATTTATATATCCCAGAAAAATTTAAAGACTTACCTCGGAGAATATGGTATAGATTTGGGTTTCATTTGGTTGAAGGCAAATGTGAGCTTTTGTGCTGCTCTCTGTTGCTGAATTTCCTACAGAACAGAAAAAACAAACCCTAGCTCAACATTACCATAAAGATTTTATTTGGTTTATTATACTTTAGAAGTGAAAACATAATGTTCCACTGTTATGCATTCACTAGCACTTACTCTAAGACAGAGATGTAGAACCGTATCTTCTTTGTAAATACTTGACCATGTGTTAACCACCTCAGGAAGAAAAGATTTGATAATATAAAGATGCCCTGATTTGAGGATATCATGTTCTGACCAGGTACACTGTACTTTGACAGCTCTCCGTAAACCTCCTCCCATCTCTTCTTTACTTAAAAACTCTATTTTGGCACAGAGGCCTAACTGTGACCAAGAAGACATGCTGTTATTCAATATGCTGGGCGAACTCTCTTCCAAGCGATACACTGTGACGGGCTCACCTGCAACATGAATGAATATATTTTGAGGTCAAATTATGACAATGTAGAATAAAAACTGAGAGGTATCTGGTTAAGATAAAGTAAGGAATAAAAGAAATGAGCTAAACTGTAGTTTTATAAAAGGCAACAAACTTTTAGAAAGCGACCAGTCTAGTATACACAAAACGTTAGAAGTCTGTTCCACAAACCCTGTGATGTCAATTTACCTATGCTTTCATTACTAGACAATGAATTATCTGAATTAGAGTACACCACTGCTTCTGGATATACAAAAAACAGAAATTCAATACTTTTGATACTTCCTTTTTCTGTAAACATACCTGACTCGTGTAGTAGTCAGGCTAATGAAATTTGTATGAAATCAACATTTCTTAGTGTGATTCGCTTTTAACACCCATGTTCTATGTTATAACTAAAAAGCATATATTAATAGAGGATTGATTTTCCCCCTTTATTTCTTTAACTTTTTGGATTTACCTCTTGGAGGCACAGGTGTAAATGGAATGCTCTGGGATAATCTCATCAAGTTATTTCTTTCCACAGCTGCATAAAAATGAGAGAGAAAAAATGAAATCCCTAAAAGCTGTTTCTAAAAGCTAAAAATATCATTAAATTTTGTTTTTAATGTTACTGACCTGAGTAATAGTAATTTGTATCCATAACTGCCTTAAATGGAGAAGCAAGACCTAAAATATCAAACAAATGAGACCCTTTTAAAGGCACTAATGCAGTATAAATTTTTGCTCAGATAGATATTCTCATACAATCATCCTAAGTTCCCTTCATATAATCTCTCTCTTCACAAAAACATAAAAAACAACAAAACATGTCCACCGTGTACCATATTACCTCATTTCACCATGTCAGATTAGTGGTAAGTATGCCCTCAGACACCTGGAGAGAAAAAGCACACATGCTTCACACTCTCCTGTCCTAAGTGCATGCTTCTATACCTCATTGTCAAAAAGAAAAATATCTCTCAGTTTTGGAGCTTTGAGGGTTGGGGTCTGTGGCTATGTAACTATTTTAGTGTGATGTCCATGAAAAGATGAATTTCTGTAATATGAAACATGAAAAAAGCCACCCATCTCTAAATTTAATTGAGGACTTTACTTTTTAACTGTAGTGAGAAAGATGGAAAATAAGAGGAATATGCTGTTAAGCTTCTAAAATATAAATGAAAAAATAACCTATTGTCTTGCAGATGGAGGTTAGTCAAAAGTTTTAATGCTGACTGATAAGCATATAGTATTTATATATGTAAAAGCTCAGTGACTGGAACGACAGAATGACCAGAACAACTGGTGGCTATGATGGATACTGCGGCCTGATCCAGGCCCCGATGAGTCCCCAACACTCTGGATCCCACCCATGCTCGAATTCATGCACTGGGCCTCTAGTATATACATAAGTACATACACACAAAATAAATAGGCCTTTAGAGCACGGGGTACCAAACGCCTCCTATAAAAGAGTTTGAAGGCTGATATAAAAATCATCTGTAGGGTTTTTTCAACATACACCTACCCAGAGCTCGTTCCAAATTATTCTAATTCTAGAGGTATATTCTGTATATATCATCATACAAATGATTCTCTACAAGTATTTGGATATGTAACCAAGATTGTAAATTAATGAGACAGACGATAGGCATAGCTATAGGAGGTAAAGCTACAAAAGCAAGACATACCAAATTGTTAAGAGCCAAATATAATGTACTAAGAAATGACACTAAGAGCCAAATATATTGTACTAAGAAATTTTTGTGCAATGACAGTGAGCAAAATGTAAAGCAGAGGAGTGATAAGATCAGATCTTTCAGAAGAATCATTTTGGTGACAGAATAGAAGGTAGGACAGAAGGGAGGACAAACTGGCACAACCACTTTGGAAACCTTTTTGGCAGTAACTACTAAATGTGAACATACGCATACCCTTCTACCTACCAATTCAATTCCTAGGTATTATTTCCCAAACAACATAAACAAGAATGCTCCTAACAACACTATTCATAAAAGCCACATACTGGAAGCTACTGAAATGCCCATCGAGTAATAGTATGTATGGGTAAGTAAATTCAGTATTTTCAAACAAGGAAATTGGGTATAGTAGTGAGAATGCATAAATATCACTACACACAGCAATACTGATGAGATTCATAAAACATGTTAGGAGGAAGCTAGAGTACACATTGTATGATTCAATTTCTCTCTCTCTCTCTCTCTCTCTCTCTCTCTCTCTCTCTCTCTCTCTCTCTCTCTCTCTCTCTCTCTCTCTCTGAGTCATACAAATCAATCTACTGTGTTATTTGGAAACAGGGGTTCTAACAAGAGGATACAAAGAGCTGAAAATGGCCAATATTCTGTTTTGGGATCTGGGGGCTGACTACATGGATATGCTCACTTAGTGAGAATTCACTGACATGGAGGCTTATCTTCATTCTTCTGTATACATATTATCCTATCTAATAAAAGAATAATATAAAGTTGACCATCACTCCAACACACAAGATGGCTACCCCCATGTGGACACAAGATGGCCACATGCAGGGGAGGGCAGTTGGGAGCAACCAGGCCAGAAAGGAAGGTAAGTTGCCGGTGACCAGGCTGCATGAGAGGACAGTTAGGGGTGACCAGGCTGAAAGGGAAGGGCAGTTAGAGGCAACTGAGCTAGCAGGGGAGCATTTAGGCATTGATCAGGCTGGCAGGGAAGTGGTTAGGGGGGTGATCAGGCTGACAGGCAGAAGTGGTTAGGGGCAATCAGGCAGGTGAGTGTTTTGGAGCTAGCAGTCCTAGATTATGAGATGTCTGACTCCCTGATCAGGTGGGATTGGGCCTGAAGAGGCAGTTGGACATCCCTGATGGGTCCCAAATTGGAGAGGGTGCAGGTTGGGCTGAGGGACACACACCCCTCCTCCATGCATGAATTTCATGCACTGGGCCTCTAGTACACTTCAATAAAAGGTTTACTGGTAAAAATGATGAAGTTCTGAAATGAAAGGAGGATGTATAGTGGAAGATAAATTCTAGACATATTTTAGGAGGTAAAGTCAACAGGACTTTGTTAATACAAGGTCAAGGGTGTCAAGAATGACTTCCACCCAAATTTTAATTACCTAACTGAAACAGCATCATCATTCACTAACACGGAATATAAGGAAAGGAACAGGCTGAGCTGCAGGTATGAAGGGGGAGGGTGGTAGTAAAGAGGTCATCATTCACACAGTGACTTCATGTGTTTGTGAAACATCTATGTTGAAGAAAAGCTAGTTGAGGGAAGAACTTTGTATTACATTGGCTTTTTAAAACACAAAGTCTAAAATTTTAGGGTAATGTAGTACTTGCTATAGTAAATCATATGATCCTCACTTTTTTCTTTTTTTCATTGTTTAAAGTATTACAAACAGTAGTACATGTCTCCTTATTTTTTTCTGACCCTCACTTTTTTCACAATAAATCTACAACATGGACTCACCATTTAATGTTCCTTCTTCAGATGGTCTAAAGAAATGCCAAAAAATATATTTTAAGTTATGTCACAACTTTAGTTTTAGTTACCCATAATTTTTTAGTTTTAGTTACCCATAATTATAATTTCATGTTACTAAGGAATTCTGAAGTTCAGATTCATGTTTTAAAATTTTAATGTTTTTAATGATTTTTAAAGAGAGGAAGAAACAGGGATAGAGATAAAAACATCGATGAGAAACATCATCTATCGAGCTGCCTCCTGCATGCTCCCTATTGAGGATCAAGCCCGAAACGTGGGCATGTGCTCGAACTAGGAATCGAACCTATGATCTAGTGGTTCTTGGGTTGCTACTCAACCAGTGAGCCACACTGGCTGAGCCAGATTCACTTTTGTTTAAATATTTGCCCTTTCCTTAAGCCAATGCTAAATGGACATATGAATATGCAGATATCCATATGCATATACTTTATCAAAAACCTGCACCTCATTTCCGCCGAAACCGGTTTGGCTCAGTGGATAGAGCATCGGCCTGTGGACTGAAAGGTCCCGGGTTTGATTCTGGTCAAGGGCATGTACCTTGGTTGCAGGCACATCCCCAGTAGGGGCCATGCAGGAGGTGGCTGATCGATGTCTCTCTCTCATTGATGTTTCTAACTCTCTATCCCTCTCCTTTCCTCTGTAAAACACCAAAAAATTATATATAGTAAAAACACAATCACACACACAAAAACAAAAACAATCTGCACCTCCATTTTATGCCTATATAAATATTAGTAGTCTGGTGTTAAACTGATAGTTCAATACTAATGATACAATATTCCATGACATCTCTATTTGTGGAGACTCAATATATAACAATGCCTTAAAATGATAGTAGGATTTTTAAAAATATTTCAATAGAATTGATGGGCAAAGAATTGAGAGAAAAGTAAACAGATGTCATTCTGCAATGTTGTTTAGAGGTACTACATGTAGAGTTTCTATTAACTCCATTACTGCAGTGCAAATTAGAGATATAGTTGTAAAGGAGAGTGAAATGGAAAAGGAAAAATGGATTAGAGGCTTAGCTCTCCCATTCATTATACAGCACTGTGCCTTGCTAAGGACTGAAAAAACTAGACCAGAAAGGACCTCTGGAGTAGAGGATCTTTGCAATCTCTTTCTAGTTGTTACATTCTATCTGATCCTGATGTTTCCTGCTGATTTATAAAAACATAAAAATTTTTATAAAAAATATTTTGATCCTAGTATTATTCTTTGTTTGCTGCTAAGCCACACTTTTCTCAGCACCCAAAGAATGCTGACCAACTCCACCTTTCTGGCACTTCTAAGGATCAACATCTTTAAGACAATGTTCTCCTGTTAGCTAAATTAAATCAATTCTGTCATAGTCAATGTGGCTCAGTTGGTTGGAGAGTTGTCCCATTTATTGCACGGTTGTGGATTCAATTTCCAGTCAGGGCACAAAGGGAAGGCAACCAACCAATGTTCTCTCTCACATCGATGTTTCTCTCTCTCTCCCCCACTTTTAAAGTCAATAAGCATATCCTCAGGTGAGGATTAAAAACAAATCAACTTTTAGTTACCTATTCAGTATTTTACTTTCTATGGTTTTGGCTATAAAAGATAGTATTCTCTGAGGAGGTCTGATACAGACAGGTTTTCCAAATGCCATTCAGGGCCAGGTTACCCAAAGAATTTCAACATATGCTTATCCATGGGACATCTGATTTATTTCCTTCTGAATATATTCACATCTATTTCTGATGCATAGAAGGATATGGGGAAAACACTGTGGAATGATCTCCATCAAATTGGTTTCCCTTCTCAAGTAGTCCATATCAGAGTGTAACTCTACCATACTTCTAGTATCAAATGGATATCAAGGCTTTTTTTAAATGGTCTTTGGAATCCTAGCATACTAATTACCAAGCTGGAAACACAGAAATTCTTTTATTCTTCTTTATCTTTAATCTATACCAAAAATTTTTACTTTCTGGGGATAATTACCATCACATTGCCTTTTGTTTTCAGCTTTCTAGTGGGTCCTCCTGTAGGGAGGCTCTCTCTGTATTACTGCTCTAATTACCAAAGTGCTTTCCAAAACCAGTGCAAGGTTTGTTGCTTAGAATAATGGGCAAAGTAATTATGCAAATGAGGAACTAAAGTGTCAAACTAGGTCTTAGAACAAATTTATTTAAGATAAAGTTGAAAACAAAACTAAATAATAAAATCATAATTGTATCATGATTTTAGTAGTTGTAATTATAATCTGACTATAATTATAGTATAACCAGATAAATTATAAATTTAAATAATTAACTCATAATGAATGAGTTTCCCCAACCTCTTCTATGTTAACACAGGAGATAATACAACAATCATTACCCATTGATAAAGGAACATTAAGGGATGATGCAAAGAGGAAAAAAAAGACTATACTTGACAGACTAATAATAAGAAAAGGCTTACTTACATTTCTCTTTCTGATGGTCTATCTTGTAACCAATCCTTTAGTCAAAAACAAATACAAACAAAAAGTTAAAATATCTAGATTAATCCGAAACATTTAGCACTATTGTTTCCTATAATATGTTTTAAGAATGAAAGGCTAAAATAATAAATAAGGCCATTCCACAAGGTGGAATAAAGAATTTCATGCGTGTTATATAACATACAGCCTAGCTTTTGGTAGCTGTTTTATTTTCTATAAATATGCACCTGTTTCCATGACTTCAAAGATAAGATGTGCCCCTTGCCAAAAGAAAATCACATCAAAGTGTTAAGAAAAAAATTAGTCTGACTGGTGTGGCTCAGTGGTTGAGCGTCAACCTATGAACCAAGAGGTCACATTTAATTTCCAATGAAAGCACATGTCCAGGATGCAGGGCTAGATCCTCCCTGGAGACCTGCCGATCAATGATTCTCATCATTGATGTTTCTATCTCCCTCTCCCATTCTCTGAAGTGAAGTAAGTAAGTAAATAAATAAATAAGTAAGTAAGTAAATATTTTAAAGTTTAAAAAATAAGAGAAATTACAATACTGCAAATTGTGAACAAAGAAATCAGTAACATTTAGGCACTTTTCACTGAAGTCTTTATTTGTGTGTATGTGTGCATATTGTTTTCATTCAGTTTTATAATGATATTTATAGCTGTGGATTTATTTTTACTTCCCCAGGTTGGATTACACTTCCTGAATTCAAATATATATGTATATATATTTCAGCATTTTGCAAAAATTTAAGCCATTTATAATCAAAATTCTGTCTAGCCTTTCAAGGCCAATTTAGAGATATTTTCCATATTTCTTTAATATATTTTTCATCTAAGTATAATTTTACATTACATTCTGGTCCAATTGAGCAATTATTTTCACCTCCAATTATTTATTTCTAGACTTTTTCAAATTTGCCAGTCTTTTTGAGTATTTTTTCAATATTTGTAATACTTTTTTATGATTTTAATTACTTTAATCATACTTTACCATCTGTAACCAATAATTCTGCTATCTTCAGTTGTTAAGAGCTCTAACACTATCTGCATAAGTTGACACCCAAGAGCTTTGTTGTTCCACTTATTTATTGCATTCATTGGTTGCTTCTTCTTCTTTTTTTAAATATATTTTATTTATTTTTTACAGAGAGGAAGGGAGAGGAATAGAGAGTTAGAAACAATGATGAGAGAGACATCGATCAGCCGCCTCCTGCACGCCCACTGGGGATGTGCCCGCAACCAGGACACATGCCCTTGCCTGGAATCGAACCTGGGACCTTTCAGTCCGCAGGCTGACGTTCTATCCTCTGAGCCAAACCGGTTTCGGCTCATTGGTTGCTTCTTGTATGTTCTCTGACAGGAGGTCTAACCTGAAACCTTGACATATCAGGACAATGTTCTAATCAACTGAGTTACCATCCAGGGCTGATTCCCATGAGCTTTGTAATTTGGCCCTGTGAGGACAATTTTCAATGAAATTGTATTTGGGGCACTACTGTGCAAATTAAGTTCAAGATGGATCTTTCACAAAAAGTAACTGTGACTGTAAAACTGTGTTCATGAACCCCTTTTCCCCTTCAAGTAACTTTTTCAAATAACATGAATTTTAATAATATAATCTATGTCCATAAAGCTGCAAGTTAATAATGTTCTTCACAATCCAGGATCATAATTGAGAGCACTGATTTCTGTACTTAACTATAAAGAAACAATTTTTCTGCTTTCTATCAGAGTCTGCTTTTAAAAAGGGTTTATAAGAGCAAATATTACCTCAATTGGCTGGGAATTACTTCATATAAGTTTCAATTCAAACAAAAGTACCTAACATTTTTTTTTTTTTAATTTAAAGAATTCCTGGCTCTTCACTACAGGAAGAAACTCTTTTCTAAAACTACCATAGAGATAACAGTTTTCTCAGGTAAAAATTCTTTTAAAAGCCAGATGTAATCTAAAATATCACCATCTTTTAGCTCTTCTCTAACCAATGTGCATTTAAAGAGATGCATTATTTAATTGAAATGTACAAACCGGTAGTAAAGCTGCTTTGGAGTCTACTTCGTGAGTTTCTTCTGTAGATGGCCTTCTACTGCTACTTTTCACTTAAAAAAAAATTGGAAAACAAAAATTATACAACTAAACATTTTTACAAAAAAACCAACTAACTGAACATAAATATAATCTCTTCTTTTTTTTAAAAAAAATATATTTTATTGATTTTCCAAAGAGGAAAGGAGAGGGATAGAGAGCTAGAAAAATCAATGAGAGAGAAACATCAACCAGCCACCTCCTGCATGCCCCCTGCTGGGGGGATGTGGCTGCAACCAAGGTACATGCCCTTGACCAGAATCAAACCTGCGACCCTTCAGTCTGCAGGCCCACGCTCGAACCACTGAGCCAAACTGGTTTCGGTCAAATATAATCTTTTCTACCTCTCTCATCTTTTCTACAAAAGGTAGTATACCATACAGTGTTGCTTTGCACTTTAAAAATTAAATGGTCTAGGGTTGTTTGTATATCATCTTTTTAATGAGTCAGTTATATATGCACATAAATTTATTATTCAGCTTCTTAGTTATGTACATAAAACCTTTATTAGGCTCCTTGAGAAAAATAACACTACTATGTCCCTCTCACCATCATTTCCCCTTTCATTCTCTTTTGGTAAACAGCACTATCAAGTTTGGTTAATTCCAGAAATACAAGTATAACATTCATAAGACAACTTATCCTTTCCTAAGCTCTGCTGAATATTATAATTACATGAGGCCCATGGGTTTCTTGGCAGGACATTAAAATTACTCAATTTATTTTTGTGAAAAGGCAGTAAGAAACAAGAGTGTGAGGAAAAAAGTCTTGCTCTTCTTCCTCTGTTCCCACATTTGTTATGTATCCTTTCAGGGATATTTTGGGTGTTTGTGTCAATGTGTATGTACCACCCTTCACTTCATTTTTTACATAAATGGCATCATAATATACATTATACTAGAGGTCCAGTTCATGAAAATTTATACACTGGAGGGGGGGTCTCTCAGCCTGGCCTGACCTCTCTCACAGTCTGGGATCCCTCAGGAACAGGAGGCAACCCGGCAATCAGGGGAAGGTGACACCCCCATCACACCTCTGCTGCTGCCACTGCCGGCAGCGTAAGCCTTGGCCAGCCCCTGGTTACCTGAGTCTTGGGCAGCCCCAGGCAGCTGAGGAGACTAGGTGCTGCCATCTTTGAGGGTGTGATAGTTAATTAGCATATCCCCTCCTTATTGGCTTTGGGAGCCACCATCTTTGCAATGGCATGAGCTTCAATTAGCATATTCCCTCTTTATTAGATAGAATATCTTAAGGTAATCTGGTTGTTGTATTTTAAAGCCTAACCATGGAGATCTGTGTATATCAGTACACAGAGTTCTATTTTATTTTAATGCTACATATATATTGAACTTCATACTATGGATACCTAATAATAATTTAAACAAACACCTACCAGTGAACATTTGGTCTAATTTCATTATCTTGCTTATAACAATGTTGTAATTAGTAATCTTGCTGATGTATCATTTCATTGTAACAGCAAAAAGAGAACACTTCATCTTTCTTTCTGATTTAAGATGCCACATTTGTCATACCTACTTTGTTCATTCTAAACAAACTAGAAATAAGCCTATGGTTATTTTGTTTTTTTTTTAAGTCAGGATGTTAAATTATAAATTAACTTGGGGAGAATTTACCAATAATGATAAAATAAATGAAAACTTCTGAATAAATAGTGAATGGAAATCTTCTAACAAAATTTGTATTCCAAGGGCAAAAAGACCAGATTGAAATATATTAGAAGACGGCCAGGGGGAAGTCAATAGGGGAAGAAGAAGAAAAAAAAAATGTACTACTATTTGTAACACTGTAAACAATAATAATAAAAAAAACTAATTTTGATGGAATATTAAATGTAAACACTATTGCACTCCTTCTGAGCTCTTTGAAAACGATTACCCAGTGACTAAATTGTGTCCATCAGATATTAAAGGTCTTTGAAAATGTTAAAAAAAAAAAAAAAAAGACAACTATGGGCAAAGCTTTTGGAAAGAGATGAAACTGACAGAATACCTTGAAGAAATTTAGACAAGAAGCAGAGAATCTCTTGTTCATTTAACCAAAATTATGATATAACTACAATGTTAGAAAAGGGCAAGGGTGTGTTGTAGGAGAACAGAGAGGTGTGTGTATGTGGGGGTAGAGTGGAGTTCAACCATTGCCTTTCTAGTGAAAGGTTAAGTATTGCCTAAAACTGAAATATGAGGGTATAAAAATTATAAGTATGTTAATTTAGAAATAACACCCATGTTACCTGAAAATAATGTTTTATTTCTTCCCTCCTAACCCATCTACCATTTCTTTTCCTTCACTGATTGCAATGGCTGGAATGTTTAATAGAAATAGCACCAGCCAGAATTCTTGTCTTGTTCCCTACTTAGGATGTTTAATATTTCCCCTTTTAAAATTTAATTAATTAATTACTTAATTTTTATTTATTTAATATTTTTGACTTATTTAATAAATCTTTATTGTTCAGATTATTACATTTGTTTCTCTTTATTCCCCCAGTAGTTCCCTTCCGCCTGGCTCCCACTCCTCTCTCTACTCTACCTCCCCCTGCATTGTCCACATCTATAGGTGTATGATTTTTGTCCAGCCTCTCCTTGCACCCTTCTAACCCCTTTCCCCAAGAATTGTCAGTCCAACCTTATGTCCCTGATTTTATTATATTCATCAGTTTATTCTGTTCATCAGATTACTTATTCACTTAATTTTTAGATTCACTTATTGATTGATACATATTAGTTGTCCATAATTTTTCCTCCTCTTCTTAAGGAGTACCTTTTAGCATTTTATATAATACTGGTTTGGTGTTGAACTCCTTTAGCTTTTTCTTATCTGTGAAGCTCTTTATCCACCCTTCAATTCTGAATGATAGCTTTACTGGGTAGAGTGTAATCTTGGTTGTAGGTTCTTGCTATTCATCACTTTGAATATTTCTTGCCACTCCCTTCTGGACTGCATCATTTTTGTTGAAAAATCAGCTAACAATCATATGGGTGCTCCCTTGTAGGTAATAAACTGTTTTTCTCTTGCTGCTTTTAATATTTTCTCTTTGTCTTTTGCTCTTGGTATTTTAATTGTGGTATGTCTTAGTGTGGTCCTCTTTGGATTCCTTTTGTTTGGGGTTCTCTGTGCTTCCTGGACTTGTAAGTCTATTTCTTTTACCAGGTGAGGGAAGTTTTCAGTCATTATTTCTTCAAATAGGTTTTCAATATCTTAATCTCTCCCTTCTTCAGGCACCCTCATAATACTGATGTTGGTACGCTTGAAGTTGTCCCAGAGGCTCCTTATACTATCTTCAAATTTTTAGATTCTTTTTTCTTTTCCAGTTCAGTGTTTTTGCTTCTTTATATTTCAAATTTTTTATTTGATTCTTGCCTTCCTCTAGTGTGCTGTTAGGTCTCTGTATAATATTTTTTATTTCAGTCAGAGTATGTTTAATTTCTAGTTGGTCCTTTTCATCTCTTTTTGGATCTCGCTAAATTTATCCATCTTTTCTAGGAAATGCTTGAAAAACCTTATAACCGTGGTTTTTTAACTCTATATCCAGTCGTTTGTTTTCGTCCATTTCTTTTGTTTGTGATTTATTCCTTTGTCTCCGCATTTTCACTATGCCAGGAGAACTTCTGTGTTGGAATCAGTCTTATGATACAAGACTTGCAAAACTGCAAAACCCTCTGTTGAGCTTGGATGGCAGACTGCCTTGGCTTCCAGTCAACCCTGCCTTACGCAACCCCTGGGCCTCAAGTTTCTTTTGGTGTCAATCCAACCTCTCTGTGCACACACTTGCGCGTGCCTGTAGACCTCTGCCTTTCCGGCTCCCCTGCGCTCCGGGACCATATGAGTCTGGGTCCCCCACATCTCATCCGAAACTGGGATTCAGTGTAGTTAGAAGTGGCGCAGTTGGGAGGCTTTGTCTCCCGCCCACTAGACAAAGCCAGCGGCACAATCAGCAGTCCATCTTCTGCATGCAGTGTTGTGTGCGCCTCCTGGCCTCTGCCCTTTCGCAGCTCCCCTAAATTTCCGTACACTCCTCCCTTTTTCACAGTCCAGACTCCCCCATATGAATCTCGCCCGGAATTGGGGTTCAGTGCAATAGGATAAGGGGTTCAGTGCAGTTTGGAGTCTCCAATTCCCTCCCACCAGAGGAAGCCAGCCAGTCACTTGGCCACCCACTTTCTCCATCCGCGTTTCTATACCTCAGCTTTTTGCAGCTCCTCTGTGTCTCCGTGAGCCCCTCTCTTTCCCTCTAGTTGTAGAATTTCCACTCAGCCAACTTTCCTGTGGTTTTGGATGATGTCCATCTGTCTTTTAGTTGTAGTTTGAAAATGTTGTGCGAGGCAGCAGTTTAGGTGTTCACCTATGCCACCATCTTGGTTCCTCAGAGGACTTCTAATATTTTGTTATGAAGAGTAATATTCATGATAACTTTTTAGAGATATACTTTATTCAGATTAAGTCATATTTTTCACTTTTCTAAGAGTTTTAAACATGAATGCATGTTGATTTTCATCAAATGCCTTTTCTGTAGCTATTGAGATAATGACATGATTTTCCTCCTTTAATTTGTTATCATCCACTAATTATATTTTTGAATATTAAACCAACTTGTATTTCTGGAATAAACCCCACTTGATAGCTGACAATAGAGGTAGAAAAGACTATATTGTAGTACATGATTGAATAAGCATGAAATTCTAGAAGATAAAAAACAACACTGGTTATATGTAATGTCGGAATGAAAGACCTTGATTTTCAAAGTACTTGTATTTTATTTTGAACCAAGTAAATGTATTAGCTGTTTTTGCTTTATTTATTAGTATCCATTTTTAATTTATTCTTTAAAACATTTTTATTTATTTTTTAGACAGAAAGGAAAAAAGAGGAACAGAGGAAAAACGTCAATGTGAGAGAGAAACATAGACTGACCATCTCCTGCACACCTCCTACTGGGAAACGAGCCAGCAACCCGGGCATGTTCCCTGAAGGCAATGAAATCCAACTAACTGAGCCACACCAATCAAGGACATATGAGCTATTTATAAACGTTAACTTAGAAAAACAGGTTAACAAAATTACTGTACAGATAAAAGTTTCTCTCTCATCAATGTTTCTATATTTCTACCCCTCTCCTCCCCCCCTCTCTAAAATCAATTAAAAACATTTTAAAAAGTATTAAAATGTTAGGATTATGTATTTTATTCAAGGTTATAGCAACACTGATGTGCCAGAATCTTCACTTTTTGATTCATGAAACATTCATTACTCATATGAGTGATATACATAAAATATATTTAAAGCTTAAATGTGTATGCTTGGTAACATAATTCGGAGTCAAAACACTCACCTTGTTCTGCATGAAGAGGAATAGAGGTTTGGTGACACTCAGTAAATCCAGCATGAGAACTCAGGTGTTTCAAAGTGTTTTCAGAAGGAATATCTTTCTGTATATTGTACATACACACAATTTAAAAGCAATTAAAATTAATTTCAAACAACTGTTTAAGTAGATCTACTTAGTTTAATGTGCTTTATTATTCTACTTAAACACTGAAGGGTATACTACAAATTACAATTATTTTCTTCAATGTTAATATAAAAAAACTGCATCAAAATATCCCACCTGCTATTGTTGCTCCTATTTTATACTAACACAGTGAAAATAGTGATTTGGAGGAGAAAGGCAATTTCTTTTGGTAGCATTCTTATTAGTTTCTTTGAGCTATTTATATAACAAAGATCTATCTGATCATTACTTGTGAAATTTCTATTTTTTTTTCAATTACTTTGACTTATCTTTGCTTTACATTTTTAAGTACTTAAATATCTTTATATCCTTCCCTTAATATTTCCTATTCTTTATATGCTTAGGAAACTGCCTTGGTTTTACTAACTTAATATTTCTATTTTTTTAAGTTTTATATGATTTTTTAATAAAATTATGTTTTTTTATAATTTGAATTAAACATTTAAATTTGGAATTCATCTGAGCTTATGAAGTGTTATGAAAAGTTAAACAGACTTTTACACATTTCTAACCAATTGTCCAATTTATATTCATTGACAATACATTTCCTTTCTCATCAGTTTCTGACTCAACCCTCCTTATTAAATTTTATTTGTAGAAGGATTATTTTGGAGTTACAAAAATGTTTTGCTAAATATTCATGTTTCCATTGTTCTACCTACATATTTTAGTATTCAATAATTAATTCCTTCTTCTTTTACCAATTTATTTATCCAGATAAAGTAATGAATTGCATTAAAGTAATATGGAGAAGATCTGATACTTTCATATTGTTTCCTCTTTTCATCTATAAACAGGTCACACTATGATGAAACTTTAAAAGTATTTTTTTATATATATACACTATGCTGCAATGACACATTAGTTAGAAACTCTAATGTGGGATTAATGAGGGTATTTCAAGGTATTTGTAAAAATCTATACCTTAATAGAAAATTTTTTGTATATGTTCACTTTTCTGTGAAGAAGCTATAGTTTTCAGAGGGGTATATAACCCACAAATGTTCAAGAACTCAGTTTCTTACCACCATAAGCTAGAGCTTAATATTCTAATATTATAGTTTTCATTCTTTTCCTCTAATCATATTACTCAAAATTATTTAATTCAAAACATAGCTACCACTTTTCTGCCAACTCATGAAAACATGTAATTCCTTTTTGTTTTTACCAACAAGTTATCCGCTCATTTAAAAATTGTCAGCATACTTCTGCATTAAGTCCAGTCAGTAATAAGTTCACTGTTAAAAGGTGAAATCTATGGAGGAAACCAAGATGGTGGCATAGGTAAACACCTAAATGGCTGCCTTGCACACCAATTTCAAAACTACAACTAAAAGACAAAATGGATGTCATCCAGAAGCATAGGAAGGCTAGTTGAGTTGAAGTTTTACAACTAGAAGGAGAGAGAAAAGCAAAATGAGACTCAGAAAAACTATGGAATGCAGAGGTACTGAGGCGCGCATGCAAAGAGGGTTGGCTTTCTCAAGTGGGAGGAAGACAAAAGCTCCCAACTGCACTGAATTCCAGGTCTGGGCGAGACTCTGGGGAACCAGAATCATTTGGGGAGAAACTGGACTGTCTGGCAATAGGCAAAACTCAAGGGCGGCTTTCTCTCAGAGGTGCTTGCAGTGATTACCACAGGACACTGAGATACAGGAGTCTATTAGAGCAGAGCTGACAGGAAACCAATGCTGTCGCTCCTCCCTGACACTTCACCCCATCCAGGCTGA
Organism: Lasiurus borealis; assembly: GCA_004026805.1. Classification (NCBI taxonomy): domain Eukaryota; kingdom Metazoa; phylum Chordata; class Mammalia; order Chiroptera; family Vespertilionidae; genus Lasiurus; species Lasiurus borealis. The sequence continues at coordinate 1,397 of PVJN01031641.1, read as the reverse complement.
GTACAGAGGCTTTTGCAAGACTTGTCTCATAAAGGTATCTCCAGCACAGAAGTTCTCCCAGCATAGACACAGCTGATCCTCAGAGCCAATTGCCTGGAGGTCAATTCCTCCCAGTGATACCAACAACAATCAAGGCTTAACTACAAGACTGGGAACACAGCCCACAAAGGGGTGCACCAAGAGTGTCTACTTCAGGTAACTGGGGAGGCTGAGCCACTGGGCTCTATAGGACACCTAGCACACAAAGCCACTCTGTCAACTCAGGGAAGCAGCCAAAATGCAGACACAACGGAACAGATCATAAATGAAAAAAATGGAGAAAAGCAAACGACTGGATATAGAGTTCAAAACCATGGTTATAAGGTTTTTCAAGAATTTTCTAGAAAAGGCCAATAAATTTAGCGAGACCCTTGAGGATATGAAAAAGGAACAACTAGAAATTAAGCATATGCTGACTGAAATAAAAAATATTATATAGAGATTTAATAGCAGAGTGGAGAATTGCAAGAATCAAGTCAAAGATCTGAAATACAAAGAAGCAGAAGACACTCAACTGGAAAAGCAAAAAAAAAAAAAAAAAGAATCCAAAAATTTGAAGATAGTGTAAGGAGCCTCTGGGACAATTTTAAGTGAACCAACATCAGAATTATGGGAGTGCCATAAGAAGAGAGAGAGCAAGATACTGAAAACCTATTTGAAGAAATAATGACTGAAAACTTCCCTCACCTGGAAAAAGAAATAGACTTACAAGTCCAGGAAGTGCACCGAACCCCAAACAAAAGGAATCCAAGAGGACCACACCAAGATACATCATAATTAAAATGCCAAGAGCAAAAGACAAAGAGAGAATATTAAAAGCAGCAAGAGAAAAACAGTTAGTTACCTACAAGGGAGCACCCATATGAGTGTCAGCTGATTTTTCAACAGAAACGATGCAGGCCAGACGGGAGTGGCAAGAAATATTCAAAGTGATGAATAGCAAGAACCTACAACCAAGATTACTCTACTCAGGAAAGCTATTATTCAGAATTAAAGGACAGATAAAGCGCTTCACAGATAAGAAAAAGGTAAAGGAGTTCATCAACACCAAACCAGTATTATATGAAATGCTGAAAGGTACTCTTTAAGAAGAGGAAGAAGAAGAAAAAGATAAAAATTATGAGCAACAAATACATATCTATCAACAAGATACATACCTATCTTTTTTATGTTTTAAAAATCAAGTAAATAAAAACATTTGATGAACAGAATAAACTGGTGAATATAATATAATCAGGGACATAGAAAGGGAGTTGACTGATAATGCTTGGCCGGGGGGAAGGGGAAGGAAAATGGGGGTTGTAGGAAGAGACTGAACAAAAATCATACACCTATGAATGAGGACAGGGGGGGGGGGG
>PVJN01031640.1:0-24715 GCA_004026805.1 Lasiurus borealis | reverse complement strand
CTAATTAAAACACTAAGTAAAAAAAAACCCAACATGCTACTCCACTACTGAAAAAATTTGAGAAATAAAGATTATTTAGAAAAGTATTGTCAGAATATTTTAAAATTTTACTCAGAATCTTAAACTCTTTACCTATACTGAAAAGTAAGTTATTTAAAAAAACCATATGATTTACCATTACAAAGATTTCTAAAGTATCGCTCTTTTTATTCACCACGGAAGCTGAATTCACAAGAACATCTGAATTAGGATGTACAGAACACTGGCTATGAATATTTTGGGCCCGTGAGTCATAATGTAGGGGCAGAAAATTGTCCCATTTAAATTTTCCCTCTGCTTGTTGTTGTAGAGGAAAAACCATCTCCCCAGATTCATTTCTTTTGAATGAATCTTAACTTTCAGAGCCAGGAAAGTGTAAGTCTTATTTTTTAATCATAAATAAAAAAGAAAACTGATGAAAATATGAATAGAAAATATAGTTAAAATAAGAGAGCTAATATGATGAAAAACTATGAAATGTCATTGGCCCTTCCAAAAGAAATGAGAACAAAGAGGAAGCAAAAACATATATAGGAGACAAGTATAAATAACATTGAATTCATATACTTAAAATTGAAGAGGATGTTGCATTAATAAACCAAGGAGAGGGAAAATACAAAATTCCAAAGAAAACTAAGTAGAAAAATATCTTGATTTTAGTAATAAATATCACAATGGAGTATGTAAAAAACAGACCTAGATAGCAAAAAAACTCATTTAGTAAAGGAGGTCACAAGATTGTGTAATTTTTACAGAACTCAGAGAAGAAATAGAGAAAAAGAAAATAAACCATAAAACATAGTCTTCAGAGAATCTAACTGAAGTAGAAGTTGTAGAAGGAGAAGGAGAGAGAAAGAGGAAATAAAGGATAAATAATAAATTCACTGAGATAGTTATTCAAAAAATACATATATTCTACTCGAATACATTAAACACTGGAAACAAAATAGTGATAAAAAAAATCCACAGCCACTGCCTTTATAAACTTAATGATGTTGAGGGAAAATCATGCAAAAGAAGGTACAAACTCATCTGGAGCCAGAGCTATGGAAAATTCACACATCATATAATGCTCGTATGCCATGGGGAGGGGGTAAGAATTTCTCCTGCTATTTGAATGTCTTCATCACTAGGAATTTTCAGGTGAGGAACAGTAGAGGTTAGAGTGGGCAGAGAGTAAGTGTCACAGGCCAAAGAAAGGGCAGAAGCAATACCTGGACTAAATAAAGGAAATGAAGTGCAAATAAGAAACCAGAGAATATTCATTAAAACAAATTAATAACTAGAGATACGTTTGACTACTATAGAGAATAAATAAGGTCTACTAACATCCAGGATTCAAAAGGAGTTTATATATGTATTAGAGACCCAGTGCATGAGATTCTTGCACTGGAATGGGGGTCCCTCAGCCTGGCCTGCACCCTCTCACAGTCCAGGACCCCTCGCTCCTTTATCACTGCTGTGCTTGCCAGCTGTGAGCCCAACTTCTGGCTGAGCAGCGGTCCTCCTGTAGGAGCTCACTGACCACCAGGGGGCAGCGCCTGCATTGAGCATCTGCCACCTGATGGTCAGTGCATGTCATAGCAACCAGTCATTCCACCATTCAGTCGATTTGCATATTATGCTTTTATTATATAGGATTAATATGTTTTTATTGATTTTAGAGAGAAAGGAGGGAAAGGGTTAGAGAGAGAGTATCATCAATGAAAGAAAGACATAAATTGGCTGCCTCCTGCATGTCCCCCACTGGGAATTGAGCCCAAGTGCCCTGATCAGGAATCAAATGAGGGACCTCTTGGTTCACGGGTCCATGCTTAACCATTGAGTCACACTGGCTGGGCAAAAGCAGTTTATATTTTTAACAAATACCAGTATTTTGTTGGTCTCAGATACCTCCACACCTCTATATTCTATAAGACAACTGTGTAGCAACATTTGAATAAGAAAGTATAACCCAAGTTCTCATTTATATCACCTCTTAGCCAATTCTTTGGCTCTTCACCAGAAGTAACCACACTTCTGAATTATGCCTTTGAAACTTTCTCTTGGGTTTCTTTGTTTTTTACTTACCACATATGTATGAACCTCAATTAATACTTTTTCTCCTTGGTTTTGGACTTTATAAAAAAAAATAGTATGATGTCAAACAGACTCTCTTGAAACTTTTTTAAATGCAAATTTTGTTTTAAATATTAATCTGTATTCATAGATGTAGCTATAATTTATAGATTTTCCAATGACATAGAATATTGTGTTATGTAATTACTAAAGGCCTGAGGCATGAAATTCGTGCAATGGGCTCGGCCCTCGCAGGCCTGGCTGCCTCAGCCCTCACAAACATGGCTGCCTTGGCCCTCGCACACCCGGCTTCGTCTGGAAGATTGTCAGGCAGTCAGTTGTTCTGCTGCTTGGTGTAGTTAGCATATTAGCTCTTTATTATATAGGATTTCACAAGTTGTTTACCTCTTTTCCTGACAATATATACCTGGGTTGTTTCCACTTGGGAGTTACAGGTAAAGTCACTGTGAATGTTCTTGCACAGGCACCCCAGTTCAAGCGTAAGAATTTCACAATACTGTAGCTGATGCTGAGCAAATGTTACTTACTGCATCCGGTGTTTTCAATGAAGATGCTTTGGCTGAAATTGAAATAACCTGGATTACCTGAGTTTCCTGGGTTTACCTGTGTTAGAGCTTTCAGAATATATTATATTATTTTTTTGGTACTTTCTCTTACAATATTGTAAGCAACTTGTTTGAAAAATGTTTCATTCTTTTTGTATTTCACATGTTGCAGTATCTTGCATAGTATATATAGTATATTGCTCAAAATTTCTTGAAATAAACATCTAAAAATACATTTAATGTTTTAGGATCAATCATTTTTAACTTGGAAATCTTTGCTTTCCTACCAGAGGCAAAAGAGATGGTATGTTGCTTTTTAATTATTTTCTTTGACTTTTCCATGGATTGCTTTGGATTCTCAGTCCCTTTGTCTGAGGAATCCATATCAGAGGACTTTTTTTTGCCATTCTCTGCATAATTCTTGGTTCACATTTTTCTAATTCATTGGATACATTTTGTTTCAGAAGAAAAGGGGAAATATAGCATACGATTTTGTTTTCAACACCCATATTTACTGTAATAAATTTGTAATACAATTTTTATCATCAGCCTGATTCACTGTTGTCTTTTTCTTAAGCATCAAGAGGCTTTCTTCTTCCAATTTCAGCTCAAAATGTAAATCTGCACTCTGGCTAAAGAGAAAATATAGTCCAGGACTTTACTTTCTACAAGGAGTTAAGGGATTTCAATGTATATTTGAAGAGTTACAAGAGCCAAGAAAAAATACAATAGATTCCTTCTATGCTCAGGGATATTTTTTAGATTTGTAATTCTGCCTTAAAAGATTATGGAACCTCAGGAGTCATCTCAGAACATTCCATCTAAATAATTATAAGCTTTCTCAATGCATTGTGTTACATCTCCTTATTCTTGGAAACATAAATTGAGGCATCAAAATACTCAGTAAGACATATTTATCTGAGAGCTGACTCTGTGGTTTTTTAATTACATTGCTTTGCCTAAGATTTATCTCAGTGACCCCTGCTAGTTAAATTAACAAAATATTTAATCAACTCACAGTTATTTTGCTTAAAATAAAAAATACAGACTATTAAAAGAGTAACTCTTGAAAATGTTTCTAATTGCTTCAATTTACAAATAAGAGTTCAAAGATACAAAGAGGTAAAGTAATATAGTTAGCTTATGGCAGAATGTGAGCTATGAGATTACCCACTATTTAGTGATACCTTCCATTGGAAACTAATTTTATCTTTGTCTCCCAATCACTCAAACAATACACATGCACTTGAGTGTACACACACACATACACACACACAATTATCACCATCATTGCCTCAGACTTAATTTCAAATACTGTATCCAATTAAATGATTTTGGCCTAAATTTCTTGGTTACCTAATAACCAACTTTCCAGAAAGGAATAGAGAAAACTTTCACTTTGTTTGTAATTTATTCCATCCTATACAGATTGCAGAGAAAGTTAATCATTATAATTGAGCTTTTCACAGATTTGTAGATTGATATGATAACTGTCAGTTATGAGCATCAAAAATATGAATAAAAGATAAGAGTTTAAGAATGGCATTGCATTTTGTTTTCTCTATGTTAAGCATATTTAAACATGCTCTTTTCTTATCCAAATGCTCAGATTTAGTTTGGGTGCCTTTATCTGCACATCCTTAATGTAGCACAGAAGTTTTTAGTGCTGTGTTGATTTTCTCTTATAGTCAGTAGTAATAGACAATACCAATCTATTATACCATTGGGTGATCATGCTATTAAAAATCACATTGCCTGGTTAGATTGCAGCTCACTGATATAGCTAAGTGTTCGCAATTTTGCTCTAATATGTGAACACTTTATCTTGACATTTGCAAAAGGGAGGTTGTGGAGTAGTGATTATCATTAAACATAGAGCTCACAAATAAAAGTCATTGTGGATTTCAAAGGAGTCAGCTTTTGTGACAATATAGATAATATGGGGGGAGACGGATGAGGGCATGTACTGGGGGGTGGGGAGGGCAAGAGGGGAAAAATAAAAAAATGTATATAAATAGATAATATGACTTCAATTTTTAATCTCTTATCGCACTTTTTTGAAAAAGTCTGTTTCCAGTTAAAGGAAATAAAATTCATTTATCTTCAAAAAACATGTATGTCCTGTTTTATTATTTTATTTTAGAAATTAATAATTAATTAGGGTGGTCATCATTGAGATGGATGCCAATGATCCGGTTTCAATTGCTTTTATGTGCTTAGAATAATGGTTTTGCAAGAGATGCTCAGGCCTTTCATCTTGCTGCTCCCTGACGGCCTCTGGAAGGCAGTTGAAACACCATTGGAAGTTCTAGCAGAGTAATTCCTGAGTGCACTGCAGATACAGCTGGGCATTTTACCTTAGGTAGGACAAAGAAAAATCCACCTCTCCTAGAGGTAGCTTTTTCTGCCTTTTTCTTCCCAAGTCTTATGTGTCTTGCTAAAGGATAAGCAAGGAAAAAAAAAGAATAAGCAAGGATTGAATCCCAAAAGGAGTACAGAGAGCACTAAGAAAAGAGGAGATGAAACTTAAAACAATATGTTTCTTACATTGGATCCCATTTATAATAGACTCTGGGAACCTCTATAAAGAGCCAGAGTTTCTCTGAATGCATATCAGTTCTCACTAAGCTCAACCCCCCAACACAAAGACAAATGGGATTTGAACCATCAGACAAATTACCTTTCGGGCGAGTGCAGTGTTTGAAAGGGATGCAGCTGTGTGCTTTCAGCAATACTTTTGGTAGCTGGGGGAATAAGTGTTTATGATCTGATGTGGGGAATCTGGATGGTGCATCATAGCACCTACTACACTCATTGATCCTTAATTTTTAAAGAACCCTTTTCTTCAGCTCCAAAGAAGACAGATTTACCAAACAAATACAAACTCATATGATAGTTTAAAGATGCAATCTCTGCTGTTTAACAATCTACTCCCAAACCTGGAAGCTTAAAAGCCAGGAAGATTTATCTCAACTTCTATAAGTCATCAAAATCAATAGTTGTGATACCTTGATGCCTCTGGCTCAAGTTCACTCATGACATTACAGTCAAGCAGGTGACCAAGGCTTTAATTTTATCTGAAGGCTGATTTTGTGGAGAACCTGATTCAAAGCTCACTCACAAGTCATTGGATGAGGCCTCCCTCACATTCTTGACATTTGGTGAATTGTTACAGGCTGAATTGTGTCCCACAAATTCATATGTTGAAGCCATAACTCCCAATACTTCAGAATGTGACAGTATTTGGAAGTAGGACTTGAAGTTAAAAGCAGGCTGGTAGGGGTGGAACCTCATCCAATCTGAGTAATGTCCTTATAAGAAGAGAAACTTTGGGCACAAAAAGACACATCGGAGTACACCATGGGACATGTCAGCAAGGGGAAAGCTATCTGTAATCCAAGGGCAGAGGCCTAAAGAAAACCCAGCTATGCTGTTACCTTGATCTTAGATGTATGAAAAAAATAAATTTTTGTTGTTAAAATCACCCAGTCTATGGTATTGTGTTAGGGCAGCCCTCGCAAATAAATAACAGTCCTCTACAGAGTCCTTACAAAATGACATGGCTCCTTCAGAGTAAGAAAGCAAGAGAGCACACCCCAGAGAAAGCCATAGTCATAGCCTACTCTCAGAAGTAACACCTTAGTACTTGTTACATTTCACTTATTGGGATTTAACAAGTCCTTCTGAAACTCAAAGGGTCACGATGGCCCAAAGGCATGAAAACTAGGAGGTGGGAATCATTATAGAACATCTTGGAGGCTGCCTGCCAGACATTTACATAACCTCTACAATCACTCAGGTACTCTCATTTAGATTAAGAAAAAAAGAAAGCATAGAGAATACTATATGATGAGTGGGAGCTAGAATAAACAACCTTTATGAGTATCTGGATGGGCTTAACCGGGTAGAGAAATTTTAAACACAGGACATCTGTAAATATCTTCATCACATGGTGTTACATAAAAAGAAATTTAGTAGATCCTTAGCAATCATCACAGTTGCTGTGGGGGCTGAATCCAATTCTTTTTTCTTTATTACCACCTACGTCTACTCTCTTGCCTTGCAAGCAGGGATAAAAAGAAGGCATTTTAATTAGGTGAGTGACGTCAGCGGTACTTGTACTACTGCTTTGCATTTAGTTTTCCCTCCACCCCTTGCCAGTTTTCATGCTTGGTTTGGTAGCACCTCTACTGCAGTAAAGTTTCAGTCAATTATTATGTGACAGTACCAACTATTGCCCTAAATATATATATGCAAATTAAGGGTTACAAAGTAGGCATTTCTAAGGCAGAATGTTCCTGTAAAGCAAACATAAAACCAAACCAGCTGGAACTTTATTGGGGTGCATTGTCCTACCTCAGGACCATTATTCATTTTTCAGGACCTATCTCCAAAGATTCACTCAGAGGAAAAATATATGTATATTTGATTATAAGTAAACACAAGTAAAATATATGCTTTTGAAGGTGAAAAGGTGGTACTGAAAATCTCAAACAGTCTTTCAGGAAAAAATAAAATAAAAAGAGGCAGTTCCACATATCTTAAAAGATAAAAAGACCACTAGGGGCATATTTATGACTAGTGGCCCAGTGAATGAAATTCATGCACAGACTACATCCTCTCTGATCAGGGACACCCCTCTCCCTATCTGAAACTGCTGGCTCCTAACCTTTCACCTGCCTGCCTGCCTGATAAGCCCTAACTGCCCTTTCCTGCTGGTCTGATCTCACCCCCAACTGCCCTACCCTGCCAGCCTGATCTAGCCCCCAACTGCCCTCTCTGCCTCGGCTCCCATCACCATGGCTTTGTCTGGAAAGAAGTCAGACATCTGGAAGATGGGCGGTTGACCCGGTCTAATTAGCATATTACCCTTTTATTAGTATAGATAGATTATATAGGATAGTATTGCTTAAATGGGGAAGGGACTTTTTAAGTAGGAGGCTATGCTCTTGGCAGACAAAAATATATAATCCTTATATCTGGACTCATAGCCAGCAATATGCTCTCTACTGCCAAACCAGTTATTAAAAAAGTGAACCACTTTCTTACAACTTATACCAAACAGTTGTTGCACTTAAACCCCCTCCTCAGACCTACCTTAGGTTCTGCCTTCGCAGTTCATCCAGATTAGGTTCTGATTGGTCAGTTTCTATGCCAGTCAGTGTCTCCAGGCCTATCTCCAGGCCTGATCATAGAGGCAGGGCTGATCAGCAGCCCCTGCAGAAACCCAGATAAAAAGAAAGGCATTGCCAAGACTGGTTTGGCTCCGTGGATAGAGCTTCGGATTGCGGACTGAAGGGTCCCGGGTTCGATTCCGGTCAGGGGCATCTACCTTGGGGCGTGCAGGAGGCAGCTGATCGATGTCTCTCTCTCATTGATGTTTCTAACTCTCTCTCCCTTCCTCTCTGTAAAAAAAAAAAAAAAATCAATAAAATATATTAAAAAAAAAAAAAAAAGAGAGAGAGAGAGAGAGGCATTGCTGCTGGCCAGGCCTGGAAAGAATGAGAAAGGCAAGAGCTGATCAACAGCTGCCACAGAGGCTATGGATCAGACCCTGCTTCTATCTCCAGGCCTCTTTTTGGGCCTGATCCACATCCCCCTCAGCAGTCAGTGCTGGGTCACCATGGCAACCAAGCACTGAATGAAGGACTGACTTCTGGTGGGTTCAGCCTTCGATCATTATGGAACCTAAGTTTTTATATATTAGGATTAGTTCTTTCTATGGTAATTTTAACTAGACAAAAAAAGAAGAAGGTCGTTTTGGAAAATTTTGGAGAAGACTGCAATTTTTGGTCCAGGCATCACATTCTTTAAGTTACTAAAACAAATCCCTAAATTTAAATTCTGAACTATTCAGAAATTTAAAAAATATGCTCCCAACAAATGTAATTACACTCTTGGAATGGGGCATACTTGGAATTACAACATCTGAGGTTTAAAATTGGCTTTGAGCTGGGGAGGTTTAAAGCTTCATTACCACTACACATCCATCTTTCCCTGTGCCACCCAAGGCATAGTACTTAAGAGTCTGGAGCCTGGAGTTGGACTGGGTGAGCTTGAATCCTAACTCTATCCTTTACTAGGATATTAAGATACTTCTGAGACTCAATTTCTTAATCTGCAGGGTGGAATAATAATGGTAATCATAGAGTATTCATGAGGGCTTAAAAAACACTTTCTTATTACTCTGAAATACCCTTCAGCTTGTCAAGTACATTTTACTTTTTTACTATACAGCTTAGCCATTTCCTATTCTAGGGTATCTCCAACAAGCTTTCCAAATTCCTCCTTGGCTTTTATGCCATTTCATTTTATCTTTATTTGTGAACTTGGCACTTTTATCATGGCTTTTTAAAATTTTTACTCTGGCCCTCTACTTGTTGATAGCTGTTTAAGAACTGTGGCCATGATTTTACCCTTTGGTCCCATATGGTAAATGCTCAACAAATGTTTATTAAGTAAATGGATGGCCACCTGGACATTGGTGTGACGTCCTGGTGAGTCCGTGGATATTGGGATAGAGTGAGTTATGTTAGCTAGCATCTTTGGAGGATTAAAAAAATGTCTTATTCTAAAAATATTTCAAATCAATATATTCTAACAAAAGCTACCCATCATTAATATGCTGTCATAACTGAACATTTTGAACAAGAGTATATTTAAAACATATGATACTCAGGCTAACAAAAAATTGTTTGTATAAGGGTTCATTGTGATCTGTCAGGTAGTCATTTGCATTCAGCATTTCAAACCATTTACTGGAGTAGAAGATCATGGATCCAGATAAAAATAGTATAAGGAATTTTAGTCAGTGATTAAAATTTTTGGAAGACTAATATTTAAGGATAGATTAAAGCACTAGTCAGCCTTTATATTTAACCACAACCAACACTTAACATTATAGCTATTGCTATCCATCCTAATTTCCTATGATAGAGCAATATCTATTTAATCATATCTTAGGTCAAATAAATCATTACTTTGTGCTTTCATCTAAATATCAAAATGTCAAGGCTTTAGTCTCTACCCTGACCTTTAATGATATACTTTCTAATTAACTTTGATCTTATGTATCATTATCAATTCCTTAGTACTTGGTTTGCAATCCTAAGTAATTAGCACCTATCCAAATCAGTATTATTTCGTAATGTAAAAAAGATCCTCATTTGAATGAAATACTTTTTTAATTTAAGTAAAATATTTTAAACTTTAAAAATAATGCAATTCCATTATCTGGGAGTGTTTTTGTGTTGCAAGTATCAGTATATATTTCAATAAAATATTACCAAAAATAAGAACAACAACAAAAAACAAACAAACAAACAAACAAACAAACAAACAAAAAACCGGGGCACCTAACTGGCACTCCAATGCTGCCCTTTCTGTTTATTTGCTTGACTAAATGATGTCTTTTGTGCCCTCACTTATTCCTCAGATATTATCTTTCCTCCACCTTCCAAATACACTAAATTCAATATTACTTTCTTTTTTCTTTCTACTATTGAATTCTTTGTTAATAAAAATGTTCCCACCTCACTGTCAAATTCATGAGAAATTTTCAAGGGAGTTCACATTTTCAGTTTAAATTTATTTGGTTACACACTGCAGTCTTTCTTGCTTATCATCTCATCCCCTCCCCCAGCCCCCCTGTAACTCCTGCTGCTAATACCAGAATCTATTTTCATTTACACACAATCTGTGCCAGGTACACAGTGAGCACTAAACTAATCTGTGTTGATGATAATAAATGAAAAAATAAAGAATCCTTCAACATGGGGGAAGAAACCAAGCCACTCTTCTGATGGTATAACTTGCTTTCTTCAAAAGAAGAAAGAACAATGACACTTAAAACTTTTGCTCATGGGGAACAGTTCCCCCAATGAACTTAATTTGTGTTAAAACATTCTTTTTGCAATGGGCCTTTATATTAATGCTAGTGCAGCTCTAGGCGATCTCACAATTGAAAAAAAAAAATCCCAGTAACTTCACTGTTTAATGGATTGTTTCTTAGAAAATAGATATTGAATGATTCTTAGCGGAAGAACCACTATGACCTTGGGCAGAGTCAGTTGCCAGGATCATTAAGATGGCAGGTTGTCCAATCCTATCACAGAGATTTGGACTTAGAAATTCTTGGATGAGGCTCAGTGATCAATATTTTTAACAAGCAACACACTCACTTAACAAATATGTTTGAATATCTGTCATTAATATTTAACTTTACACATAGCTGTGAGCAGATCAAAATCCTTGCTTTTGTGGGTATTATGATTCAGTGAGAAATTCAGGCATAAGGCTTTGCAGTTTTTAAAAGAACAGTCTTTAATATTCCCAATATTTCTAAAAATTGTTGTTTTAATTAGGCTCTTCAATGTATCACTCTTTGCTGTGGCATTTTGGTAAGAAAATATTTTGGGAAAGCATAACATGTAATTTTGATAGTGCAATAACTCAAAATCTAAATGTTAATCTTTCTAATTTTCACTGCCAAGTACTTGTGCTATATCCTTTTTTATTATAGAATTGGTCCTCTTAGACATTAATCAGATCTCTGATTATAAAAAACTAGAGGCCTAGTGCATGAAATTCATGCATGGGGGAGGGGAGGTGTCCTTCAGCCCAGCCTGAACCTTCTCCAATCTGGGACCCCTCGAGGAATGTCCAACTGTCCGTCTAAATGGGGAGTGGGATATCCCTCTCACAATCCAGGACTGCTAGCTCCAAACTATCCATCTGCCTGCTTTCCTGATTGCCCCTAACCGCTTCTGCCTGTCAGTTTGATCACCCCATAATCACTCCCCTGATGCCTAACTGCTCCTCTGCCAGCCTGTTTGCCCCTAACTGCCCTATCCTGTGGGCCTGGTCACCACTAACTGCCCTCCCCTGCAGGCTTGATCACCTTCAACTGCCCTCCATTGCAGGCCTGGTCCCTGCCAACTGCCTTCTCCTGCTAGCTATCTTGTGGTGGCCATCTTGTGCCCACATGGGGGCAGGATCTTGTGACCACATGGAGGCAGTCATCTTGTGTGTTGGAGTGATGGTCAATTTACATATTACTCTTTTATTAGATAGGATAGAGGCCTGGTGCACGGGTGGGGGCCAGCTGGTTTTCCCTGAAGGATGACCTGGATCAGGGACGTGGGATGGCCTGGGTGAGGGGCCTGTGGTGGTTTGCAAGCTGGCCACACCCCTGGCAACCCAAGCAGAGGCCCTGATATCTGGAATTTATTTATCTTCTACAATTGAAACTTTGTAGCCTGGAGTGGACCCAAGCCTTCTGTAAGCACACCCATTGAAACTTTGTTGTCTTAAGTACCAGCCAGGCTTTGCAGAAAGCTTGGCTTTCTCCATCACCAGGGGCAACCCAAGCCTCTCTCCTGCTTTCTCTGTGACCGTAGCCATTTGGGTTGGGTTAATTTGCATACCCGCTCTGATTGGCTGGTGGGTGAGGCTAGTGGATGTGGCTTGTGAGTGTAATGGAGGTATGGTCCATTTGCATATTACACTTTTATTAGATAGGTTAGGAGAGGCTTTCAAATCTATTTATGCAAAAACATTTAAAACTCCAGACTATAATACTACAGTTTTTTAAATTAAGTGATGGCCACTGTTATTACTTACAAAAGATCATTTAAATTTGCCTTAATATGAGTATATTAAAGAAAAAATTATTCTTTCCAGTCCTGTCCCTTATTTCTCACCTTCTCCTCAATCCCCCATGCTTGTACCAAAAAAGAATTGTTTTATAAGTTGTGGAATTTTATTAAGTATTAATACAACATTAGGCATATCAGGTTCAATAGCTGGAAATGAAGACAGATCCTGACACATAAATAGCTCATCCCAAAAGATGACTCTTTTAGGCATAAAGTGAGATGGTGCTCTCCACAACAGGAAAATATCTCAAAAGCCAAGAAACTATATAGTTTGTTCCAGTCAGATATGCCAGAGTAAAATAAAGGTATGCGTTATTTGAAATGTCTAATTTAATTACAACCACAGTGTCTGCATTTTCCGTTACAACCACCAGATGCCTTGGGAAGTGGGCAAAACAGACATGAGTCTAATTAATATCTCAGGTACAACAAATGACCCAAACTGCTGCATAGCACCAATACAAAGAAGACAGTGTCATTACTACTGTGCATAGACATTGTGGTTTTCACTGCTACTGCCTTTGCACCAGGAGCTCAAGTCTGTATTCTCCCTCTTTGTGCCACCAGCCCTTGAGAGTAACTCTATTGCATCCCTGTGTCTTAGCTGCAAATGAACCTGGAAAAGAACTTTCAGTGTCAAAAAAGGACAGTTTTTCCCCTATCAAGACTCATAAAAGCAAGGTATTTCTAATCTGTGAGTTCAGCTGATGGGCTAACTCAGTGAACGGCAAACCCATTGGTCAACAGAGCCAAATATCAACAGTACAAGGACTGAAATTTCTTTTGACTTCTGCGCATGGGCCATGAAGTTTCAATCACATTGTATGTACGTGCCCGCATGTGGTATTTTGTGGATAAACCACACTCAAGGGGCCAAAGAGCCACATGTGCCTCTCGAGCTGCAGTTTGCCGACCACTGGGCTAACTGAACAATAAGGGAAAATGACAGCCTCGCCTTGTTATTTTTAACTAGGGGCCCAGTGCACGAATTCATGCACCTTGAAAGAAACTGTGGACCACGAGGCTGCAGTGGGCACAGGGGCAGGTCTTGGCCCATCTTCTGCACCTCCACCCAGCCCCTCCTGCTGTGGTCCTGGTCCCCTATCTGCCCACAGCTCAGCTCCTGCTCCTACTCCTAACACCACTGCTCCCACACTCTGACAGTACTGGCCTAGCTCACTCCTGATGATGGTGTGGAGCCATTGGGGCTGGCACCAGCTGTGGACGTGAGTGGGGCTGGCACCATCAGCAGGTGCAAGCAGTGGCTGCTGCTCCAATTGCCCCTCAGGAGGAGGGGAAGGTGGAGAAGTGCTGAAGGGGATTGGGGCTGGCAGCTGCTGCTCACACCCACTAACGATGCTGAGCAATCTAGGCTGGTGCCAGGTGCTGGTAGCAGGTGTGAGTGGTGGCTCCAGTGCCAGCAGCCAGTGTGAGCAGGGCTGGTGCAGGCAGCAGGGGCAAGTGTTGGGTAAAACTGTGGTGCGCAAGAACAAAGAATTTTCAGTGACCACCAGAGGCTCTCCCCGATGACAGTGACTATGACAGTGACTGGTGCCTCCCTCCCTTGGTTGGAACCCCCCTCACCTATTTCACCATCCCATTGCCGTGGCTGATGCCCACCATGATCCCCACTCTGCCACCACTCTGCCTACAGCCACCATGTTCTTCATGCACCCCCTGGTGGTCAACACACATCATAGCAACCAGTTGTGTGGGTGCTTGGTTGCTCTGCAGTTCGGTCTATTTGCATGTTAGGCTTTTATTATATAGGATTTAAAATTTTTTTTTCACTTGGGAGAAATATGCTATGAAAACTGTGGGAACTTTGCTATAAAAAGCAGGGCTCTTAAAAAATGTAGGAAAAAAGAATGTATATATTTGTTTTCTTTTAGGGCAAGAAAGAGTTTATTTCTTCCCCCTCTCTAGTTAATCACATACTAGATGGAGTGATTCTGAGTTATACATGTGAAATGTGACCATTGCAATCCAATTCTTTCTGAAACATAAGTAAAATAATTCAGATGATTCTAAAATTGACAGAAGGGAAGAAAGATTTTCAGCAGATTCTGATACTGCTTTAGTGTTCTTCCAGGGGTAATTGTTAGTTTTAGGAGAATCCTGGGATGGAAGCCATGTCTCCTCAGTCTTTCAGTTTCTTAAGCTATGATGCAAAATTTTAAATAATTAAAAAAATCATATTATACCTCCTTTAATAATTTAAATTTACCCCTGGCTATAGAGCAAATTAAACTCAGAGACTGAAATCTCCAGCGTGTAGGTGCCTACCAATCGCCTGAGTTAAAGAAAGAAAAATAAAGGTTATTCTTCCAAATGTGTGGGTAAGGACTAAAATTTGCATCTCTAACAAGCTCCCAGGTGATGCCAGCTGCTGGCCCAAAGATCACACTTTGAATGAAAAGGGCTTCATGCTTTCCTTAGCAATGGCTAATGAAAAATCCTGGGCACCTGTTGTCACAGGTGTTTGGAGGACTGTAAGGCTCTGAGCTAGCCATTCTTATTTAATTAAATTTGGATAACACTTGGAGCTCTTTTGAAGAAAACTGCTTTAAAAAGACTAAGAATAGAAATCTTAATTTCTGATGAGGTAAGGGTTCGTTTCTGTTCATTTTGCACTTACTTTGTATCCTGTGACCATGAAAAGATCATGAGTGGTTTGTTGCTAGTTCTTTTGAACTTGTGTTCCGTACTACACAGTAGTAAACTTCAGTAGGTAATTGTTTCTACCATGGTAAAATTGTTTTGTACATTAGCTATATTTTAGTCACATCATAACTCAGTAAATCGTTCATCAGAGGAAAATTAAACAGTTACGTTACTTTTAGGAGAAAAACATTACCCATAATTTTTATTACAGTTAGGCTTAAGGGAAAAAAAATGAGGTAAATGTGGTTGACCCATTTTAATATATGAATTTAAGCCACTCATCTCCCAGAGATATTTTAGAATCTGCAATCTGAAGTCAGAGATAGTGGATTATAATTTATGGAACAAAGGTTGTCTCTCAAAAGTTGGAACCTAAAGTTATTCTTCCCATCATACTTAGTTAATGTAACTGAATTGTTACCAAAGTGGAGATTCAAAAAACATGACAACCTTTTTCTGAATTTATTTTATTTGTGCTACCAAATAATGAATAAAAATCAAAACAATATTTTTGTCAGATCCATTGTCATGGCTTTCAATTATGATATTATCTTTTAACAATAATTTTAAATAACATATTTGAGTTTTTTTGGTTTATATAACATTCCCTGATTGGGTTAAAGGCCAATAAAGTAATTTGATTATCATCATTTTGTTTGATATACTCAAAATTGGAAAAATATTGTGATAGAAATCATTTGAGTAAAAATGAAGGATGTGCATTTTAAATATTGAATTTTGAGGAAAGGACTGATAAACTAGATTTGTAGAGAAGATACTGATTTAGATCAGAAATGGCATGGATAAACATGTTAAAAAATGCAAGAGATGTAACTTGCATTGGACATTTAGTCATTACTGAATGTTCTGAGAAGAGCCTCACACAAATGGCATCTATTAAGCTTTATTCCAGTTCTGCAGTGGCTATTTCCAGCTTTCGTTTGTAGATGGGGGAATAAGGCTCAGAGTGGCTACTTCACCTGTTTGATATCATATAGCTTGCTTGTAAGTGACACCATTGGGATGCAAACAAAAGTCAGCCACACTCCAAAGGGTGAGCCTTTTGCAAACTAATACAACTAAATTTGAAATTCGCTCTGGCATAGTAAGTGGAGAATAACCATTTCTGGAGTGTAAGAGAATCTGTCTCCTCAGTCATAGCTGAAGTAAACAGTGTGGTTTGCCTTTGCCAGCACTTCGTGTTCTTTACTGAATATGCATTCAGACTAAATGTACTTCTCATTAGCTTCACTGCTTTGATGTTTGCCCTCTGGTAACTACACATGAGCTTTAATTTTTCATCTTTATCATGTCAAATGTGGCAGGTTTAGTGTACCCTTAAAATATAAACTCTTCAGCTAAAGGTATACCATTAGCCCCAAACAAATAAGTAAATAATTTTAAAATGGATAAGGTCTGAGGTCTAATGTACAGCATGATGTCTAAAGTTATTAATACTGTCTTGTCTGCTTAAAATTTGTTAAGAAAGCAGATCTTAAAAGTGTTCTCACCACACACACAAAAGGAAACTATGAGAGGAGACAGAGGCATTAATTAACTTGATTGAGATAATCATCTCACAACACACACACATACACACATGCACACATGCGTGTGCACGCACACACACACACACACAAACACACACACTAGAGGCCAGGTGCATGAAATTCGTGTACGGGGTGTGTGTTCCTCAGCCCAGCCTGCACCCTCTCCAATCTGGGACCACTCGAGGTATGTCTGACTGCCCAGTTAGGCCTGATACTACCAGGACATCCCTCTCACAATCCAGGACTGCTGGCTCCAAACTACTCACCTGCCTGCCTTCCTGATTGCTCCTAACCACTTCTGCCTGCCAGCCTGATTACCCCCTAAGCGCTCCATTTTAGCCTGATTGATGGCTAACTGCTCCCCTGCCAGCCTGATTGCCCCTAACTGCCCTCCCCTGCAGACCAGGTAATCCTAACTGCCTGCCCCTAAAGGTCTGGTCACCCCCAACTGCCCTTCCCTACAGGCCAAGTCAGCCTCAACTTCCCTCCTCTGCTGGCCTGGTCAAACCTCATTGCCCTCCCCTGTAGGCTTGATTGCCCCAATGCCCTCCTTTGCAAGCCTGGTCGCTCTCAACTGCTCTCCCCTGCTGGCCATCTTGTGGCAGCCATCTTGTGCCCACATGGGGCAGCCATCTTGTATGTTGGAGTAATGGTCACTTTGCATATTACTCTTTTATTATTAGATAGGATAATTGACAAATAAAATTACATGCATTTAAGGCATACAATTTGGTGAATAGCCTATCTAATAAAAGGGTAATATTCAAATTGACCATTACTCCAAAACACAAAATAGCTTCCCCCAAGTGGTCAAAGATGGCTACCCCCATGTGGACACAAGAAGGCTGCCAAAGGATGGCCAGCAGGGGAGGGTAGTCGGGAGGAACCAGGCCTGTACGGGAGGGCAGTTAGGGGCAAACAGGCTGGCAGGGGAGTAGTTAGGCATCAATAAGACTGGCAGGGGAGTGGTTAGGAGGTGATCAGGCTAGCAGATAGAAGCAGTTAGGGGCAATCAGGAAGGCATGCAGGAGAGCAGTTGGGAGCCAGCAGTCCTGGATATCTGACTACCAGTTTAGGCCTGATACTACCAGGCCTAAAAAGGCAGTTGGGCATCCCTCAAGGGGTCCCAGATTGGAGAGGGTGCAGGCTGGGCTGAGGGACACAACCCCATGCACAAATTTCGTGCAGTGGGCTTCTAGTAAGGTTAGAAAATTGTAAGTAAATAGCATTTCATTTTACCTTTACCTATTATGTTTATGATCAATTTTTGAAGCACAAAAAGGGTACACTTGATCATTTTTAAAAGTAGTTCCTATCTTGAAACACTGATTTAACACCATATTTCACTAGCTTCATCTTAAGTGAAATAACAAAACACAGATGGCCAGTGCAGAATAGCAAGAGAAATCTATTTTCAGGAGAATTTTATCACTTTGCATTATATATTAAGCATGCTCCTGTTGTCATAGTCTCAATACTGACTTGATATTTCATTGAGTCAGTGTACCATATCTTATATAGAATCCCTCTATTCTTGGATATTTAAATTATTCAAAAATTTTCCCTATCAAAATTTAAAATAATGCTAGGCAACAAAAGCAAAAACTAACTGGTGGAAATCTATCAAAATAAAAACTTCTGCACACTAAAAGGAACCATCAACACAATTTAGAGACAACCTAATGAAAACAGCAAATATCTGTCAATTGTATATATGATAAAAGGATAATATGCAAGTTACATTAAAAAATACGCACACCTGCCAAAACCAGTTTGGCTCAGTGGATAGAACGTCAGCCTGCTGACTGAAGGGTCCTGGGTTCAATTCCGGTCAAGAGCATGTACCTTGGGTGTGGCGCATTCCTAGTGGGAGGTGTACAGGAGACAGCTGATCAATGTTTCTAACTATCTATTCCTCTCTGTAAAAAATCAATAAAATATATTTAAAAAAATACACACAACTAAATAACAAAACAAAAAACAATCCAATAAAAAAATTGGGCAGAAGATCTGAATAGACATTTCCCAAAGAAGACATACAGATGGCCAACAGGTATGTGAAAAGATCAACATCATTAGCTGTACGTAAAATGTAAATCAAAACTACAATTAGATATCACCTATCACTTGTTGGAATAGTTATTATTAAAAAAAAAAATCAAGAAATAATTAGTGTTAGTGAGAATGTGGAGAAAAGGTGTGGGAACCTCTTTCCACATCCCGCGTGGTTCAGGGTTCCCAGTTCAGGGTTCGGGTTCTGAAGGAGGCCGCACGCAAACGAAATGAGAGACTAGAGAATATTAATTTGGCGATATTGGGGCGCCAGGCAGGAGCCTTCCTCTAGTGGGAAGGACTGCCACTTGCTCTGGCCTTTTTCTCCCTTTTATGAACGCTTTGGGACACACCCGTAGCCTTTAGGCAGGAAATAACAAAACAGAAATTAACATGAAACAAATAGGAAGAGGTTGCTTCAGCCAACAATGTTTCAACTAAACAGTGAGTGATTAGCTCTGACCTTTCAGAGCAGTTAAGGTTGACCAGCCTTCTGGCCTCCTGTTTACATCCATTTAGTGAGAACAATGTTTGGTTTCCGACAAAAAGGAACCCTCGTGCACTGTTGGTGGGAATGTAAATTGGTGCAGCTACTATTAAGAACAACATGGAGGATCCTTAAAAACTGAAAAATAGAATTTCCATATGATCCAGCTATTCCACATATGGGTATTTATTCAAAGGAAACAGAAACATTAACTGTAAAAGTTATATGAATCCCCATGTTCATTGTAGCATTATTTATAACCAAAATATGGAAACAGTCTAATTGGCTTTCAGTACATGAATGAGCCAAAAAATAGTGTTGTATAAACAATGGAATATTATTCAACCATTAAAAAGAATGTAATATTGCCATTTGAGACAACATGGATGGTCTTGATGGCATTAAACTAAGTGAAATAATATAGTCAGAGAAAGACAATACTGCATGATCTCACATATACATGGAATCTAAACAAAAAAATTCTCATAGATACAGAGACCAGATTGGTGGTTGCCACAGGCAGGGGTGGGGTTGGTTGAAATAGGTAAAGGGGTTCAAAAGATAAAATAAATCATGGACATGTAAGAAATAAAAATTTTAAAAAAATTCTAGTTAATTTTTATATAGCTTTTTTTTAATGTCTAGAAACATGTATATAGTGTAAAATAACAGGTAAATTCCTGGCTAAACATAGTTTATATTTTAAAGGACAATTTAGCAATTTTTTAACTTACACTTTTTGTAACTGTACTCTTACAAAATATTATTTGATGAAAAAGTTCTGTAAGGACACCAAGTGACAGAAAAGCACACATAGAAAAATAAACAATAACTTGATTCACATTTAACTACCTCTGGGCACCACCAATTTAAGTAAATGAAGTTTCATATGACATACCAGCTGCACCTAGCATGTTCAGACTGAATCATGTTAGAAGTTTGCAAGGTGCCAATGGCAGTTCTGTGCCATTTTTAACTTCTTCCAAACAATTTCAAGGGTAAACACTAGGAAATCAATATGGAAAATGCCAGAGCCCATGAAGTTTTGCTGTCCTTAGCTTAATACTCCTTTCAAGAATGTCCAGGGACATTTCATGCTGAGGCATTTCCTTTACTTCCGAATAAGAAGTTACTTAAAATAAAATAAAGATAGTGCCAAATGTTGCCTTATTTAATTATTTAATAAGAAGTAAGCTTTTCAAAATCAAGGTTTATCTGGGTTGCTAAGAAGGAACAAATCATCTAATATGGCAAATACGCAAAAAGGAACATAGAAACGATTAGAATGGTACTCAGAGGTTAAAAATCTAAGTAAACATTTCATCTTCGTTACCATGAAGAATATCCTTTATCACTTCCTCCTTAGGACTGGCTCCTGATATTAAGGGAGCAGTAATAATAGTATATAATCTAAATAAAAATTATGATATGGAGATTTTGATAAAATTTCTGATAAGAAGTATATTATGTCTTTTTTTAGTTAAAAACTCTTGTTTATTACACTACTTTTAGTCTATAAATTATTTTAAGTATTTTAAATTAAAGAGAAAATGTCCAAGCACATCTATTTTTGTGTTTATTTCAGTGCCTTGCTCACAGGAGGTACTTCGTTATTGACTTGAATGACTGATATATAGAAACGTGTTTATCTTTTTCTTCCATTACATAATCCTGTAATTGGCCTTGAATATCAGGTATTATAAAATTTCATCATTAGCCTTAAGATATATTTAAATACAATAATACTTTTATCAACATTCATTCATACAAATGCTTAAAGTGTGATATTACTATATGTATATACAAATCCAACCAATAAACACTGGTTGGATAATTTGCTCAAATATCTTTTTCTTAAAAGTGTAGTTAGTGGAATTCAAATTATTAAAATTTGGAAATTTACATTTAAATTGAAAATATTTCTGAAATATATGTAAATTATTACTAAAATAAAATATTGAAAACTCAGAAAGATATGCACATAAAACTAATTGTTATTAAATTGAGTACCACCTTGTTTTGATTTAACATACAATAGTGCTATTCATTTAATGTTAAGTATAAAGTTTCATCAAATCAAACATTGACACCTACCAGTTAACTAGAAGAAGTGTCCTCCTTTCTTTAGACTGATTTTTAACCATATAGTATTGTGGGATTACAAAGGCTAAAACAGAAGACCTAAACTTGGAGCTGAATTAAACTCTTAATAGAATAATTCAAAGAGCAGAGATAGAAAACTTTGCTCTACTTCAGTCCAATAAGTATAGGTTTTTTTAGAATTGCTACTCTGACCTTGGTAATTCCTCCCATCAAAGTGTCTTCATAGCCTCTGAATTAAAAAACCATTTGTAAAGTAGAAGGGAAAAAAATAAAGGTAATAAAAGACCATTAAGTTATATCCTTTGGAACTAATGGTAAAAAAATAATCTCTATTGTCACAGAATGAAAAATGTTTTAATAAATGAATTACAGTTACCCAGTCTTAAAGCCTGATTTTTAACTTCCACAACTGCCATTAACTCAAAGAGGCAGAGAATGTGATAACAACTTTATTGCAATTCACAGGACTTAAGCAAGTTATTTCCTCAAATAATAACTCTCTCATAATGTTTATCCTTTACCTTTTCTTATGTTCACTTAGTTTATAATAGAAAAAAAAACAACACAAAGTTTTTTTTAAGTATTTAAAGAACGAAATCTATATTTCTTCAAAGAACCAATTTGAAAAATTAACATAATTTTTCCTGATTCAAAAAATACAGATATTTTTCTCAATTACCTTTTATTTATAAAAGTAATGAACATAAATTGAGAATTTGTTTATTCTTGGGCATTCCTTTATAATTATAATTAATTAAAAATCTTGCTATAAACTTTTACCTATAAAAATGCCTCACATCTATTCAAATTTTGTGCCAGGCACTATGGAAAGTAGATAAATATGATACTAATAGTAAGAAACATAGTCATGTAAGATATTTACTCAAATGATATTCATCCAAAGTTAGAAAAGTCTTAAAGTTGTCAACGATTATTAAGTAATTGTGACTATCCAAAAGGTTTTTGCATATAAACATATGCAAAATAATAACACTATTCCTGTTAACAAAGTTGGTGGGTTAATTTGCATACACCGGTGCAGAGTGGCCTGGGACAGGGCAGGATGCTTGCATTGTCACCATGGTGACAATGCAGGTATTTTGCACCACCCCAACCATTTAGAGCCTCTGGGCAGTGTGGGAAGGCAGAAAGGCGTCTCTGGGCCAGAGCTGAAGGGCTGCTTTGGCCACAGCTAAGGCAGTGCCAGCAGCCAGGGGAATGAAGGCCCATTTGTACACGAATCTTCATTCGTGCATCAGGCCACTAGTATTGTAATAACTTTTTATGGTGACAGATGGTAATTAGATTGACTGTGTTCATAATTTTGTAATGTATGTATGTGTGTGTGTGTGTGTATATATAATCACTATGATATATACCTAAAACTAAGATATTATATTTCAATAAAAATTTAAAATAATACAATTTAGTATATTTCTAAAAATTTCACTAAAATATGTTTCTACTAAGAAATGTTTCTACAAACATTTGGCATCAGTTCAAATTTAGGCTCTTCCATCTGCCAACTGCCCCCTAGAGTAAATTACCAATATTCATGTTCTCATCCATAAAATGGGGATTACTCCCAAGAGATCCAGAGTTAAATAATACAATATTAGTGAAAATGTTTTTGCATAAGAAAATGATATACATTTTAGCTAAACTCAATGTATTTGTATAACATATTTTATACTATGTGCAATTATTTTTAAACATTCATTATGCTATATCCCAAAGTATTACATCTTTTTCAAACTAATAAAATACCCAGAAAATTAACTTCATAAATGATGGTGTGTGTACATCAACTATTTCACTGCTCATTGCTTCATTGTTTGATAAAACAAATGATTTAGAAAATGATTTAAATTGCATAGTCTGTATGGCAATGAATTCTTCTTTTAGAGGATTTATGTTGTTTAGGAGTTAATTTACTTCTAGAACAAAGTGAAAGGACCATGACTATGGTGTTGTGCACAAAGTTTGAAACCCATACAAAGAAGGAAGAAAAGTAACAGTTATTTAACACCTACTTTGCCAGTTATTAAACACTTAGAACACTTTCTGTTCTAAACACTTCGCAAGGATTATTCCATTGAGTCTCTGGTCAATTCCCCAAGAAAAGTATTATTATCACCAAATTAATGATGAAGAAACTGAGGCTGAGAGAAGTTAAATAATATGGCCAAGGTGCACATTTAGTAAGTGGTAGATAATAATAAGAATCTAGTTTCTAGTTTATTATTTAATATTTTAGAGTTCCTCAAATATCAGTTTTTATCATTTTCTTGAAAAAATTCATTTTAAAGAAGACAACTCTACATTTAAGCTAAACAATTTTAATAATTTTTGTAGTAATGGTATTCCTCTTAGAGCAGCCTGATATTTAGTTCCTGTCCCTGCCATATAACCAAAATTAACTGAATTTCAGAAATTTTGTTTAAACTTCCATAATGCATATGGTTCTTAGGACATAAATATAATGAAATACCTATTAAAATAAGAACTTATTTAATAAGATTATTAAAATATTGTTATTATGGCTAATTAAGTCAAATATCATAAATGGTAATCACTAGCACATCATCCTACAAAGCACTCTAGAGCACTACCCATTTGACTCTAAATTCTGTGAAGAACATATTACTTTTCAGGCTTAATTTTGTACTTAGAATAAAATTTAAAGATCTTACCATGACCTACAAGGTCCCACATGATCTGTCCCCTAACAACTCACAGGCCTCATTTCCTTTCTCTCTCCCTCTACAGCTTACTATCCTCAAATACGCAAAGCAGCTTCCCACACAGGGTCTATGTGCTGCTCCTACCTCTGCATGGAGCTAATTTACCCTAGATATTCATAGGTTTTTTTTTCTCTCATCTCATAGTGGCTGCTCGAAGTTAACTATTGTATCTGTAATACTACTTCTCTTTCCCTCTCTCTTTCTCTCTTTCTCTCTCTCTCCCCACACCCCTTACTCTGTGTTTGTTATCTTAATCGTATTTTCATTGTAAGATACATTTATTTTTCTGTCGTCTAGTAGATGGTGATCTTCATGAGGGCAGGAGTTTTATTATTTTGTTGTTGTTGTTCATTGCTGCTTTCCCATAGCCTAGAACATTGGAAAATATGAAATATTTGTTGCAGATATAAACAGATATGCACTTACATATATAATAGTAAGACTTCTAATCTTGCTGATAAAGGAATCCTCCTCAAAATACATACTGATTGATGCACTGGCATAAGAAAATGGGAGGCTGGCTTTCTGTGCCATGAAGTCATTTAAGAGACAATTGTTCTAGTCTTTTCAATGCCTAAACAAAGGTAAAGTCCTAGAAACAATTTGGGTGCCCCAAACAAACTAAACCAATTAAAGATTTTTAACAATAGTTCTACTTGCATGTGTCAATATTTTGGAAGAAGAAAATCTTCCAACTAGATTTAGGAGAACTTTTTACTCTTACATAATTGACTTATGAAACAAGCTGAATTTTGTAACACACAATCAGCAAAAAAAAAAAAAAAAAAAAAAAAAA